>MU105597.1:243173-551637 GCA_012274485.2 Sinapis alba
TTTTTTTTTTTTTTTTTTTTTTTTTTTTTTTTTGTGACTGAACGCGGTTAAAGGCTGCCTACGTACCCGAGAAGGGATCAAGTCACTCGTAGTTCTTTTTTCTTCCTCTAAGCGCCGAAATAACGCTTCAAGTTGATTGAGTTCCAGGATCTCGGTATTTGCTCGCCAGAAGATGTTTCGAGTCGATAAACTCCTGGTTTGACCACGTGCGTTACTTTGTAGAGTCCTTCCCAGTTAGTGCCGAGTTTACCTGCCCTCCATTCCTTGGTATTTTCGAAGACTTTTCAGAGGACGAGGTCACCAAGTTGTATTGGGCATGATCGGACTTTTCTGTTGTAGTAGGATTCGGCGAGATGTTGATAGTTTTGAATCCGTAACAGAGCCTGATCCCGACGTTCTTCGAGTTGATCGAGAGCATCGATCATCATTTCGTGATTGAGATCTTGATGTTGAGGGAGCTTTAGTCTTCTAAAACTGGTGACATTGACCTCGGCTGGGGCCATTGCTTCGACGCCGTAAGCCAAGGAAAAGGGGGTTTTTCCTGTAGCACTTCGTGGTGTTGTGCGATGTGACCATAGTACTCCATCCAACTCGTCCGCCCAATGTTCTTTCTTAAGATCCAACCTCTTTTTAATCCCGTCGATAATGACTTTATTCGTTGCCTCCGCTTGCCCGTTCCCTTGCGGATATCTGGGAGTTGAGAAGCTGAGACGGATTCTCCACTTCTCGCAGAACTCACGGAACTTGGTAGAGGTGAACTGACTTCCATTGTCGGTCACAATCTCGTAGGGCAATCCGTGTCGGCATATAATGTATTTCCAGACGAAACTCTGGACCTCCTTCTCGGTGACTTGGACATAAGCTTTTGTTTCAACCCATTTTGTGAAGTAATCGGTCATGACGAGCAGAAAACATCTTTGTTTGGAGCTCGGCAGGGGACCGATGATATCCATTGCCCATCGCATGAACGGGTACAGTGCCGATGATGTCTTCAACAACTCGGTGGGAGAGTGTATGTTAGGGGCATGTCGTTGACATTTGTCGCATCGGGACGTGTATTCTTCGCAATCACCGACCATGGTTGGCCAGTAATGACCTTGGGTTTTTAGTTTTAATGCGAGAGACCGACCTCCGCCATGGTTACCCCCTTCGCCCTCGTGGGTTTCCATCATGACGAGCTCCGCTTCCTCCTTTCCGAAGCAAGTAAGGAGTAATTTGTTTGCCGTCCATCGGTGTAATCTACCGTATATTGATACGTAATTCGAACTTTTGGCTTTAAGTCGACGGGATTGCCATTTGTCTGCGGGAAGAATTCCTCTGTCGAGGTAATCAAGAAAGGGTGTCCGCCAGTCGTCACCGGTTTTTCCCTGGGAAATGATCTCGGCGGTGTTGGAAGAGATAGCTAGAATATTATCACCACTGGGTAGTGTGATACTCGGTCTCTCTAATGTATGTACCGGGATTTTCCTTCTGATTTGATTCCGTTGACTACTCCCCAACGCGGAAAGTGTGTCTGCGAAGCAGTTCTCTTCTCGAGGGACCTTGGTGAGGTCGAAGTGATCGAATTCGGCAGCTAAACTTTTGGTAAGACCGAGGTATGCATCCATCCTTTCGTTTTTTTGCCTCATAGTCGCCGCTGTACTGGCTCGCGACGAGTTGAGAGTCACAAAAAGCTTATAACCGCTTTGCTCCAACTACTTTTGCCAGGCGAAGGCCGGCAATCAGTGCTTCGTATTCAGCCTCGTTGTTTGATGCCGCGAAACCAAGTCGAAACGATTGTTCGATGAGTTTGCCGGTGGGTGATTGAAGGTGGACGCCTATCCCAGACCCTTTATTAGATGAGGCCTCGTCGACGTGAAGGATCCAACTTTTGACTGGAATCTCGAGTTCTGATGCTTGATCGGGAGGAATTTTGATAATGAAGTCGGCCAACACTTGGGCTTTGATGGTTGGCCTGCCTTTATACGTGATATCATATTCACTGAGCTCGATGGCCCATTTCGAAAGTCTCCCTGATTGATTTGCATTCTGTAGTATGGTCCGCAGAGGGAGGTCGGTGAAGACTACGATAGAGTGAGATTGGAAATAAGGACGTAGCTTCCTTGCCGAAGTGACAATTGCAAGGGCCATTCTTTCGAGCGTGGGGTATCTTGTCTCGGCATCGGTTAGGCGTTTGCTAGTGTAGAAAACAGGATGCTGCTCGCCTCGATCCTCTTTAACGAGAACGCTACTGACCGCGGACAGAGAGACAGAAATGTAGAGATACAGGGTGTCGCCTGCATCGGGTTTCGCTAGGACCGGCGGGGTCGCCAAATACCGCTTCAACGCGGCGAAAGCCTTTTCACATGCTTCGTCCCACAAGAATTTTTTGTTTCCTCTTAGTAACTCTTAAAATGGGAGGCACTTGTCCGTGGATCTGGAAATGAATCGGTTGAGAGCTGCCACTATGCCGGTAAGGCGTTGAATTTCTCGAGACGTCTTTGGATCGGGGAGATCTAGGACTGCAGAGATTTGCTTTGGGTTTGCTTCGATACCTCGCTGGGTCACGATATATCCGAGAAACTCGCCCGAGGTGACTCCGAAAGTGCATTTTGCCGGATTGAGTTTCATCCCGTATTTGTTCAGGGTCTCGAAGCACTCAGAAAGATGTCGAATATGATCCTTCGCGATGAGCGATTTGACGAGCATATCGTCTATATAAACCTCCATAGTGATTCCCAGCTTGTCGGCAAATATTCTGTTGACGAGTCATTGGTAGGTGGCTCCCGCATTCTTGAGTCCGAAAGGCATTACTCGGTAGCAGTATGTTCCTCTGTCGGTGATGAACGATGTTTTTTCACGATCCTCGGGGTGCATCATGATCTGATTATAACCCGAAAATGCATCCATGAAGGAGAGTAGTTCATTTTCGGAAGACGATTCCACCATCTGATCTATATGAGGCAATGAAAAGCTGTCTTTCGGGCAGGCTTTGTTCAGGTCGGTGAAGTCGATGCAGACTCTCCATTTCCCATTTTTCTTCTTGACGACTACCGGATTAGCTAACCAATCTGGGTACTTTACCTCAGCAATGGATCCTGCTTGGAGAAGCCTGTCCACCTCGTCGTTGACTGCCTTTGCTCTTTTGGGGCCCAATTTGCGTTGTCTCGGCTTAATTGGTTTGTAAAATATTACGTAATGCATTATGGATCAGATTATCCTTTCGATCTGATCATCCTTTCGATCTGTCCCATCTCCGCCGAGACAGCGAGATGATACTGATACCAAAGACGAAAGACCACACGTGGCACGTCGGATCAATCTCATCTCGGCACGTTCCTCAGCACAATCTCCTGAAGACACCGACCACCAAGATCTACGAGAGCATCTCCAGCAAAAGCGTTCCGGTACCGACATGCGCGACATCCTCCTCTAGAGGAAGAAGTCTAAGCTATTAGACGAGGACCTCCGCCAGAAGCTCAAATCCAACACAAGCGCGACACGAGCAAATCTCAGGAAATCATTATCGGACAAGCGTCCCAGTGTTTTCCGCCGAGTCAATGTCATTTTGGGAGGGTCTCCCGTATGCAACAGTTCAATGAAGGCCATCAAGGAGTATCAACGCAAAGTCGTGCGTGCTCGCCGCTGGCCGGCGAAGCGTGAAGTAGAAACACCTATCGCATTTTCTGAACTTGACCTTACCGATATCGATCATCCGCATAATGACCCTCTGATAATCGAACTACAGATCGGTACTTGTGAAGTTACCCGAGTCCTTGTCGATACCGGAAGCTCTATCGATCTCATCTTTCGACAGACACTGATTAAAATGATGATCGACCTCAAAGACATCAAACCTTCCTCCCGTGCGCTAACAGGGTTCAATGGATCGTCGACTACCTTACTGGGCACCATCCGCCTCAACGTGCTCGTAGGAGGAGTGAACAAACTCATCAAATTCTCTGTGATCGATACCAACTTTTGAGACGAGATTCTTGAATCGCTCCATGAAGTCTTGGAGAGATTCTTTCTAGTCCTGAGCTATTTTCCAAAGATCGGTGGCAGAGGCTCCTTGAAGGATATACATGGAGTAATGTTTAAGGAACTCGGTGGAAAGTTCTTTAAAAGTGCTAATGGAATTAGCGGTTAGCCGAGAAAACCAAGTGAGGGCCGGTCCTGCCAGGCTTTCGACGCAGAGTTGGCAGTAGCCGGCATCTCGTTCCTCCGTAGTAAAATAGGCTCGGCCCATGGCGATGTTGAAGCTAGTCATATGATCGCTAGGGTCAGAATCTCCGCGGAAAGAAGGTATCCGGAGTTTATCTTGGTGTCGAACTCGGATGTCGGTTATCTTTTGGGTGAAGGGAGTTTTCTGAGTTGCTTCCGGAACTCGATCGATTTCCGGAGCGAAACTGGTGGCTTGATGAATTTTATACGACATATCTTTGATTGTCCCTTGAAGACGCTGGAGTTCTTCGTTGGTCGCCTGATCGGTTGCTTGGTTGCGCACCGTAGTCTGGAAGAGACGTCGACGAGCGGTATCCGGATCTTGATCGTCGGACTGCGTTGGAGGAAGGCAAGCAGCGACGATTGTGTCTAGACTTTCCTGCGTCGCTTTGTTTGCGGCTTCTTGCTGGTCAAGGCGTTGAACCATTATCTTGATCGACGTTCTTAATCGTTGCTATCAGCCTAGTCCTCACAGTCAGCGCCAATAGTTGAATCTGAAATCGGTAACCTAGATTGGTGAATCGATTTCGATGGTGAGCTTTTGGCCGATAGATGATTTAGAGAACAAATCGAGTCTTTATTGAATGAATTTGAGAGTTTTTATGAAGAATAAAGCAAGAACAAGCAATCCAAAGGAAACCCTAGTTTCTAGGCTTATTCTCCAATGTATGTGTGTCCAATCTCCCATTCAACCTTCTCTTTATATAGTCACCTTTGAAGTCGGTGATCTGGGCCTTATGGGCCGACTTCGGTACTTTCTCTGGGCCGAGATCTCGTCAAGATGGGCCTATGGGGGTAAATGCAATCTATCCCCAACAATTTCTTCTATTTTTAAACGCTTCAGCTAAGCTTTCTACAACTTTTATGTTTCTCGACAACCCGTTTTTAACTAGCATTTCATTTGCCTAGGCCAGGGCATTCGGGTCCTCGGATCAGGCTCGGGTCGGATCCTTTTGGGTTCGAGTCTTTCGGGTCTTAGAGTTTAGGATCCAATAGGGTAATTTGAAACTGTTGGTTTCGGGGTCGGTTCGGGTCTTGTATTAAATAGTTGGATCCAATAGAGTAATTAAAAAATTTTGGTTCGGGTTTGGGTCGGTTCCGGATCGGGTTTGGTTCGGGTCCAGCCCGAAAAACACCCAAAAACACAAAAAATACATGAAAATATTTAAATATTCAAAAAAATCTAAAATTTTATCCAAAATATGAACATAAGACATAAAAATACCAGAAAACACAAATATGAAAGTTAAAAAAATATTCATAACACCAAAGTATATTAAAACACCCATATATACTGTATATATACTAAAAATTTCAAATATTTTGGGTACCCGTCGAATTTCGGGTTCAGGTCAGATCGGGTCCTCCCCAACAAGAGCCAATAGGGTAAAATGATCGGTTCAGGTCCTACCCGAATCCAGATTTTTTGGGTTGGTTCCGGGTCGGATCTTTTCGGGTCCGGGTGAAATGCCCAAGTCTACATTTGCCAACTTGAGTTACATCAGCTGTTGATTGTCATCTAGCAATTTCCGCACCTCTAGTTCTTCAATCTGCCACTTCCCATTTTTAGGTCCTTAATCCTAAGGCCAATCACCTATTCACTCTTTGAGTTTGTCTCCACCAGACCAGTCTCAGCTCGGACAGCTCTGGTTGATGTGGTCGTTTGTATCACATTCCAGTCCTATTTTTCGGTTTCTCTTTTATCCACTTGTGTCTCAGCTCCGTATCTTCTTTTGAAACCTCTATCGTGACCTTTGAAGATATTTGTGGTCATTCTCAATTGGCTCCTTCAGCAAAACCAGTTCATCATGCAGATCCTCTCTATCAGTGACCCACCAAAAGTGGCTAACGACGATATAAAGACATTCTTTGCACCCGCATCTTCCATGTGGGAGATGAGATGTGCACCGACAAGCCCAATATAGCGAGATACAGCTGGACGGTCAGTCACTGAAAAACGGCTCGGCGGCTCGGCTTGGGACTACTTTGACCCGACAAAGCGCGAGAAGACGGCTCCCGACTTCTTTATTCGGCCCAACAAAGGTATGGCCCATTAGGTTTACCGACCTAGGACGAAAGGGATGGAGGCGACTATAAAAGAGGAATCAAGGTCCAAGGAGAAGAGGAGACAAAGAGAAAAACGACAAGACTTAGGTTTAAGAACTTTAAGATCTTGTTGTAATATCCATCCGAGATAACGACTTTGTAAGGGTATATTCATACCCATCCTTGTAACCAAGATAAACAAATAAAATCGCTTCTCCGAAATAACCCACTGACGAGTCCCGACTGTTCATTGAATCACTTAAACAGTACTAGGATCAAACAATTGACGCCCACCGTGGGGCATATTGAAAAAAGCACCCCAACATGAGTCATTCAAGCTCCCCTTCCGGCGATGAACCAGAACCAACGCCGCCTTTTGTGCCTCTGGCCCTGACAAGTTAATTGACACCGTCATGGCACACCTCGCGCAGCAGGAAGAAGTTCAAAAGGCGACGAACATACAACTCGCCGCACTCGTTTCCGCTCTCGGCGCTACTACTGGAGCCACAAGCAACCCAACCCCTGCTTGTCGACACTTATTCCGGACAAACCCTACAACCAGCATCGAAGAAGAGATCTCAGATCTCCCAGATCTACCGTTCAACAGTGCGACGCAAGAGCAGACCGGACTGGCCCCGACCATACCTCAAGAACAAGGCGGAGCAGATGCTATGACGGTCCGCGAGATCGCCACTCTCAAACTCTCCCTACAGGAGATGGCCTCTCAGATCCACCATGTCACCAGCTCGGCCCCTCAAATAGACCGAGTCCTCGCCGCCACTTCGCAAACGCCGTTCTCACGACAAATAAGCAAAGTAAAGCTGCATTTAACAGAAAAGCTCCGCCTCCCATCCTACTCCGGCTATTCCGATCCAACGGACCATATGACGGCGTTTAATATCGCGCTGGGAAGAGCAAACTTCACTGACAAAGAGAAAGAAGCTGGCTATTTCCAGCTGTTAGTCGAAAGCCTAGCAGGACCGGCCCTCACTTGGTTCTCACAACTTCTAGAGAACTCAGGCCATAGCTTTCACGACTTATCGGCAGCCTTCTTGAAACATTGCATCATGTTCACGCGCCAAGGCGCAACGGCTTCCGACTTATGACAGAAGTCTCAGGCGTCGAACCAAAGTCTCCGCGACTACATGGAGAAATTCAAGGCCGTTGTCTCGACGGTCAACATCCCGGACAACATCGCTGTCGATGCCCTAATGAATACATTGTGGGTCCACTCCAAATTCCAAGACGATTTATATCGCCACCCGACTTCCTCCCTCCAAGATGCAATCGCTCGATCACATAACTTCATCCGCATGGAAGAGGACACACGAGTCATCTTTCAAAAGCAAAACGCTTTGAAACAGGCCCAAGCTAAACCAGCCGACACATGGCAATAGCCCATACAACATACATCTTCCGACAAAGGCGACCAAAAGAAAGGTTTTGTCTATGTCGTAGATGAAGACGACATACCGGCCTCAACGGTTGTCGTGCGAGAGAAAGGATGGAACACCTGAGAGAGAGAGCCGAACCGAAACCGGATGCATCGCCAAAACCCTCTAGCACTGTAGATCTCAACAAGTACTGCGAGTACCATAAAACTCGCGGCACGAGACGAAGGAATGCAAATAACTTCATGAAGCCTTGCTAGCATCGTTCAGTAGTGGCGATGCGAAGGTCCAGCCACCAAAACCTAAGCCGCAAAGGAAACAACCAAAGTTGGACCAAAAATAAAGCTAAGAAGGGGCAGAAGGCTCAGGAGGCTAAACCTAAGGGAGAACCACGAGGCAAGGGCAAAGCTATCGCCACTAACAAGCGCGAGAAAGAGGACGAGCATGCCGACACCTCAACAAAGAAAGATCAATCGCATAACCGTCAGTGCATCGAGGTCATTTTAGCTCAGTGAGAAACATCCTACGACGAAGAAACGGCCCCTGGCTTTGATCTACGCGAACAGTTGACGCGTCGACTCGCAAATGACTCCTGCCAAATAGTAAGTTCGACGAAACGCAGGCATGTCGCTCCCTTTACTTGCTCAACCGATGAGCCCTCAAAGCCCGAACCTGATCTTCGAGACCAGCTCAACACAATGAAGACCGCAGAACCAGAAAGTCCACAACTCCTGAGCATCAACCTCCGAGAAAAACTCAACGCCAGGATCGATGACCTACGTTTCACCCTCAACCATCGGAAGGCCTGAGACTTGAGGCGACATCTCGACAAGTCAAAGAAGACTAGGAACTCAAAGCGGTCCGCAACGCAAGAGTACGCAGATACACCTGACAACTTACAGACTAAAATCGAATCGAGAAAGGCTCAACGGCGACCGCAAATCAACGTAATCATGTTCGGTTCACCATATTGCGGCGACTCAGTTCGCACGGTTAAGGATTATCGGCGACAAGCGGTCACATCCCATAAGTGGCTACGAGGTCAGAAAATGATCCACATATCATTTTCTCGGCCGACGACACCATCGGTGTTCATTCACCACACAATGATTCGCTCCTCGTAGAGCTGGGAATCGGAAGTTGCGACGTCACCAAAGTCTTGATTGACACATGCAGTTCCGTCGACCTAATCTTCCGTGATACTCTAGACAAAATGGGCATCGATCTGTGCAACATGAAGCCTTCGACTCGATCGTTGACTGGATTAAATGGTTCTTCTGAGACAATGCTCAGAACCATTTGCCTACCAGTCTATGCATGCGGCGTTACACGCACAATCGAGTTCTCCGTAATAAGCACTACGACCCACTACAACGTCATCCTGGGTACGCCCTGGATACATTCTATGAAGGCGGTCACATCGACATACCATCAATGTGTTAAGTTCCCAAACCCTGAAGGAAAAATCCAGACATTGCGCAAAGATCAACAGGCCGCGCGAGACCTTTTAATCGCTACAGTCAAGTTTCAACAAGCAGCAGCCCACGTCAACGCGATCGCCAAGCCAATCAGACAGATCTATCCCCAAAAGGACGAAATTGTTAAAGTGCCCATCGATCGAGCAGATCCAAGTAGGGTGGTGCGAGTCTGAGCTCACTTAACTGCCGAGATGAAAACAGACATTATCGATTTCCTGCGGGTGAGTGGCATCTTGATCAAGGAAGACCGTGGCGAGCAGCGACCTATATTCTACATGAGTAAACGTCTAACGGACCCGGAAACGCGGTACCTGACGCTCAAGAAGATGGCCCTCGCTGTCATCACAACAGCAAGAAAGCTCTGTCCATACTTCCAGTCGCACTCGATCAAGATTCTCACCAACCAGCCACTGCAGACGGTAATGCAGAACACGAACCACTCCGGACGTCTCTCCAAGTGGGCTTTCGAACTTAGCGAGCACAATATCACGTACAAGAACAAGACCGCCGCTAAGTCCCAAGTACTCGCCGACTTCCTTGTCGAGTTAACGCCTGACCTCCAGCAAGATCTAACTTTACCAAGCTCAAACTGGATCATTCATGTCGACGGGTCCTCGACGACTAAAGGATCGGGAGCCAGCGTATAACTCCAATCGCCTACATGAGAACTGATCCGACAATCCTTTAGGTTCAATTTCCCCGCATCGAACAATGAGGCAGAGTACGAGTCCCTAATCGCATGACTTCGATTGGCCAAAGCCGTGCGAGCAAAGCGATTGATTGCCTATTCAGACTCTCAGCTGGTTATGAGTCAGTTTAGCGGCGACTACGACCCCCGTAACGATAGAGGATGGATGTCTATCTCCGACTGGTGCAGAACCTCACCAAGGAGTTCGAATTCTTCAAACTTGTCAAAGTTCGCAGAGGAGAAAATGTCTGCGCCAACGCCCTCACCGCGCTGGGTAGTAAGCTCCACGACCAAGTCAAGCGCACCATCCCAATTCACCGAATTGAAGCCCCAAGCATTACCTTTCCGAAGAGAAGGTCCTCATTGTCTCCCCCGTAACCGACATGCAGCTAGATGAACCAAGTATCGACGTTACTAACGACCAACCAGCCCTTGACTGAAGAATAGAGTTCATCGATTATCTCGCTGATAATAAACTACCACCCGGGAAATGGGCGGCAAGGCGACTTAAAGCATGCAACACTAAGTACGTTGTCATAGACGACGACCTTCATCGATGGACAGCGACTAAAGTTCTACTCAGATGCATCGCATGCAACAAAATTAGGCTCATCATGGCTGAAACGCACGAAGGTGCGGCAGGTAACCATTCTGGCGGACGAGCACTCGCTCTGAAGATCAGAAGTCTCGTGTTCTTTTGGTCGATAATGAACACAAATTGCAAATCATACATGAAACACTGTGATATGTGTCAACGTCACGCCCCGAATATTCATTATCCGACCGAGTTGCTGCGCACGAGGACCGCCCCGTACCCATTTATGCGATGGGGAATGGACATAATCGGACCAATGCCTACTTCACGACAACGTCGGTTCATCCTCGTGCTAATTGATTACTTCACTAAGTGGATACAAGCTGATTCCTTCGTGCGAGTAACGGACAGAGAAGTCCAAAGCTTCGTGTAGAAAAACATAATATGTCGTCACGGGTTGCCATATGAAATCGTCACAGACAACGGGTCGCAGTTCATGTCGGGCGAATTCACGAAATTCTGCAAGAGGTGGAAGATCCGCCTCAGCCCTTCAACACCCCGGCATCCACAAGGGAACAGACAGGCCGAGTCATCTAACAACATCATCATCGACGGGATCAAGAAACGACTCGACTTGAAAAAGAGGTATGGGCCGACGAACTGGATGACGTGTTGTGGTTCCATCGCACAACACCGCGAGGATCCACTAAGATGACTCCTTTCTCGCTCGCATACGGCGTCGAAACTATGGATCCCGCCGAGGTAAACATCACCAGTCTTTGGTTTTCGAAGATGCCGCCTCTCGACAGTCTCAATCGCGACATGCTGCTCGATGCACTCGATCAGATTGAAGAAAGGCGTGATCAAGCCCTGCTCCACATCCAGAACTATCAACATCAAATCGAAAACTACTATAACAAGAGCGTTAAGTCGCGACCACTCAGTCTGGGCGACTTGGTGTTATGTAAAGTGTTTGAAAATACCAAAGAATGGAAAACGGGAAAACTCGGCACCAACTGGGAAGGTCCCTACAAGATAACACAAGTTGTGCAACCTCGGGTTTATCTTCTCGAAACATCGACAGGAGAGGCCGTACCACGAGCGTGGAATGCANATCAAAAAAAAAAAAAAAAAAAAAAAAAGAGAACCGAGTATATGCGTTGAAGTCACTTTTACCCATCTCACCAAAAAAAATCGAGTAAGAATTACGAACGACTTGATCCTCCAACGAGGTACGTAAACAACCTTCATCGGTGCAGTTACAACCCCGTGGGTATATGCGCTTCGGCCACTTCTGCTCGCATCATAAGAATTACGAGTGACTTGATCCCTCCCCGGGTACAGTCGCAACCCCATCACACACCGCATTCCGTCGTCAAGCTAGTAAATGCCCCCAGGCCATTTTTACTCGACTTAAGATGGATCGGCAGAAAAGAGCATACGCTCACCGATACCTACGTCTCCCCGCGCGGACGACGAACCGGTACTCATCCCTCCTAACCGATTGAGTCCTGATCAGACCAGTCACCAAGGGAAATATTGGATCTCGCCTACGCGAATAACTGACCAAAAAGACGATCCGCCGTCCTAGGATAACCCTCAAGTATGTTGGCCGACTAAAACCTCACGAGGTTACTTCCAAGTTGACGGTGGACCTTCTCTCTTTAGATTATATCTTCTGTTGCTAATATGTAAAAACTCTTTAAGTTTAATGAAATCGTTTCGAATCACGGACGACTTTTCGACCGAGTAAACGCGTTTTTCAGCCACTTGTACTCGAGTTAACAGAATGATCAGAATCGAATAACGGCTTTAATCGGTCAAATCTCTCCGAAATAACATTGCTGAGTGAATGCGCTAAAGCCACTTTTACTCACGGCAAGAAAAAAATATAATAACACGGTCAACTTGTAACAATCTTTTGGTAAGATTAAGCAAAGTGTTTGAAAAAGATAACATCTCCGAGTAAATGCGCTAAAGCCACTTTTACACGTTGAGATAAAGATAACAGAAAACAACACAAATATCTTTAAAATAAGATAAGCGAAATGTTCGTAGGCAGAGTAAAAAAAAAAGACAGCTCAATGGCCGAAGCAACAATCTGAATCCTTACAAACAGAAGTTGCAAAAAAATAAAAGGGACAAACAACACACAAGGATCTTCACTCCGAAGGGACGTCCGCCTCGGTCCTTGACACGCCTGGACCTTGATCTTCCGCTGCATCGATCCCCACTTGATCGACGGACAGACCCTCCGAATTCGAGGCAGATCGTTCAGCATCGCGAGAAGCCTGCGGCGAGAGAGCGAGGGGAGACATGGAGATAACCGTTTCGGGAATCCCCCCGACCCATTGAGCGTCGGCGTCATCCATAAGCTTCTGCTCCTTCTTCTCAAAGAAGGCGACCGTGCCCTGAGTCAACGGTTCGTTGCGAGAGAGTAGCTTCTGCAGGTACTTCATGGTGTCGAACGCCTGTGCATAAAGGAGGAACTTGTCTTTGTACGCCTGCTTACGGACTGGTACTCGCGAATGCTGGCGAAGCGACGATTGCACTTTTCATTCATCGCGGCCTCGAATCTCTCTCTTTCTCTCTCTACTGAAGACCGTCTGGACTCCCTCAAACTAGTCGCTTCCTTTGTGGCTTCGAGGATTATAGCGGCCTTCTCCTGATCGAGTGTCACCTTCTCTCGCTCGATCTAGACGTTTTTCTCCTTAAGTTCTTCGATGGAGCTACGAGCCACCTCGAGTTCAAGCCTCAGCGTCAAGACCTTTGCCTTCATCTTCTTCTTCCGCTTGCTGGCGCGAGACTCCGCCTTCCGCATTGCCTTCCTGGCGACCTTCAGCTCTTCTCCCTTGACAGTGAGAGCGTGATACTTCTTCTGCGCAACCTCCTGTGCGCCCCCCAGATGGACAAGGGTACTTTTTAGCTCCTTCTCATACCTCACGATGAGAAGGTTCGAGCTCTCTATGCACTGCGAGTAAAAATCAAAAATCGTTAAAAACACGACATAAGGGTACGAGTTGAGAAAAGAAGGTTTCATGATATGACTTACCTGCAGCTGGTCCTGGCGGCCTTCTTGTAGAGGCCGCCAAACGTGAGATCGCCAACTTCGGGAAACTCGAGCGGTTTGCCCTTGATTTACCGAACCAGCTCAGCATACTTTTCCCGGTCTTTGACGAGTAGCGAGTTCCCAGAGTGCAGAAACTCTACACGATCAACCGTAGGACCTTCGGGAAACGGAGGCTCGTCAGGCACCTGTGTATCTTGCACGGAAAGCGGGCCTCAAGCCAACTCCGGATATTCGATCGGTTGATCCTCGATACTGCTTGCTGCTGGAATTATCTGCACCTCGCCCAGACCAACAGAAGATTCCGCGATTTGATCGTCGACCTCTTCGACCCGTCCTCCTTGATCAAGCGAGTAAGCGACTGGGGAACCATCCCCTTCCACCAAAGCTCCCGAATCTCTCGAGCGAGAAGCCGACCCATCCAGCGAAATAGCTTGTACCTCAGACTGCACCGCTCTTGCAGACTTCTTCTTCTTTCTCTTCTTTGGGGGCCCACCAGATGGCCCAACGTCGTCACCGCTTCGACTGGTCCTCTTGGTCCCTTTCTTCTTAGGGCCCGTGACTTCAACGATTGGAGTCTTCTCCTCTTCGACTGAGACATCGCTCTGTGGACCCTCCGTAGGCGTGCCCCCGATATCCATGCCGTCATGGATCGACATGGGGTTAGCCTGATGACTATCCAGCTCGTCATCAATTAGGTCGCTGAGATCGATCAAATTCTCCATCTTCCTTGCCTTTTTTAAACAAGCCTGCTGTCGGTTCGTGAATAGTGTGAGACGCTTCCCCCCGTCCTTCTTCAAAACTGGAACACGCGAATCCCAATCCTCTGCGCGACAAAAAGCGATATATAAAAAAAATGTATTAAGCGATGGAGAGACAGGGTATGGCGGGATAATAAGCTACCTCGCAAGATGCGCTCCAAGGCTCTGCGAATTCTTTCTTCACTAATGTCCAGCCAACGGCTATGGCTCAGACAGGCGATTGCTCGATCACTATCGAAGAAACCTCTGGGATAGTCGAGAGTCTTCGGGTGATCAGCTGCGAGATATAAAAAAAAAGAGAAGAAAGTTAGATATATAGTCAAGGTGTTTAGATCTACAAGCGTTCTCTACCAATTTTCCAGTTCCAAGACACCAGGAATTCGTTCCCCGGCGGCTCATGGAATGCGAACTCGTCGGATTTGAAGTAGAAATAATTCTTCTTCCACTTCTGCGTCTTATTCGGATGATCGGTGATGATGTTGTAGTTCGGCCTCATCCTTATCGTGAAAAGCCCTCTGTTTAGAGCCTTTACTGACGTAAGCTCTTCGAAAGCCCGAACGTTCAGCGAGATGTTGATCTATGCTGCAAGAACCATCAGCGTCACGACTATGCAGTATGAGCCATTCCCAAACTGGCTAATTGCGACTTGCCGCCTCGACACGTATGACGTTACGAGACGCAGAATCGGGAATCAGAGCTTCATATCTGCCTCAAAGTACGCCTCGTACACGCACTGGTATCCGACCGGAGGCAAACATGGTCTCTCTTGCTCCGTCGGGATAAAGTAGGTCACCCCCACAGCCCCATATCTCTCTAGGAGAGCCTGAACGCTCGACGGCGTCACCCCCGTTTTCTGAAAACTCTTTCCTACTAGCTTCTCCATGCGACCACTCAGATCGGGAGACAGTCTTAACCCCAACGGGATTGGAGGGAGCTCGACGAACCCGTCGAGCGACAGACGGCTGTGGAGGAAATCAGACTGCATTCTCCGCGGAGGAGGAACCATGGTCACCGGCTCGGGCGAGACACTTTCTCGTGCACCATTCCCATCACGTTCCTCAAAAAACATCGTCTGAGCGTCTGCAACCAGATGACGCTGTGCAAGATCTAATCCGGCCATATCAGACAAGGCCTCTCGATGCAATCGGCCGCCGTCGATAAGCGGATCGACGCCCTTTGCGAGATCAGGGCCTTTGGCGACTGCTTTCCCTTTCTACTCGTGTGTTAACCTTTCTCTTGGTGTCATCACCGCGGGAACAAGAAAACCGATCGGATACAAAAATCTAGAGAGAGAGAAGTAGAGAGAAGAGAGAGAAGGAGAATACTTGTGAGCGTGAGGAAGAAATGAGGAAATCTCAAGAGGGGGTCAGTACTTATAAGAAAGGAGAAGAGCGAGTCCCAACTGCAATCATTAGGTCTAAACGGGCCTACAAATGGGCCCTAGGCAGCATGAACCGACTAAGACCCACGACGATTCCTCTTCCCCATGCAACGATTCAACTTCCAGCCAAAAGCATCTCCTCTTCCCCATGCAACGATTCGACTTCCAGCCAAAAGCGTCGCCTCTTCCCGATGGAACTAACTCGACGCCCCCAAATTGAAGCGAGTAAGCGACTTCGCGTTCATTTACTCGCGCCTGCCCAGCAAAGCGACGCCCTCTCGCACACAAGATAATACAATTTTGTAGTCACTTACTCGTATCCCTCCAGACGAGATAACATACTCCAACACAATGAGAACTGAGGTCGAACAAACGGTAGATGATCGCGAAGGAGTGGTGAGTCACCGACTAACAAGCCGAGCTATCTTTCTGATGAACCACATCTTAAATTTCCCTAAATACCACATCCTTAGCGAACTTTGGGGGGGGGGGTTATTGTGGGAGATGGGCTGTGCCCCGACAAGGCCCATAAGAAAGAAGAGCCCGGCCCAGTATAACGAGATACAGCCGGACGGTCAGTCATTGAGGAACGGCTCGGCGGCTCGGCTCGGGACTACTTTTACCCGACAAAGCGCGAGAAGGCTCGGCACGAGAAGATGGCTCCCGACTTCTTTATTCGGCCCAACAAAGGTATGGCCCATTAGGTTTACCGACCTAGGGCGAAAGGGATGGAGACGACTATAAAAGGGGAATCAAGGTCCAAGGAGAAGAGGAGACAAAGAGAAAAACGAGAAGACTTATGTTTAAGAACTTTAAGATCTTGTTGTAACATTCATCCGAGATAACGACTTTGTAAGGGTATATTCATACCCATCCTTGTAACCGAGATAAAGAAATAAAATCGCTTCTCCGAAATAACCCACTGACGAGTCCCGACTGTTCATTGAATCACTTAGACGGAACTCGGATCAAACATTCCTGTCCTCATCTTTTGTTGCAGTATAGAGCACCAAAACTACAACTAGGTGATGTTCATTCCGTTTGGTCTTTTGGTACGTGTTAAATAGTAACAATTAACCACCACATTGCAACATTTTCGCTGATCTCCTCTCAGGAATTCCAATGCTAACAAGAGTGACCCAGTTGGTTCCAAGATGAAAATAAAATGTACCTTAATCCCAATTTATCACGGTTTACCCTAATTTTGATAGCCACTCATAACCCAAGATAATACCAAACTCAGATTTTCCCAATTTTAACCGCCAACAAATGTCTACAAACTCCATCTTTTGGATTTGTAAATTGATGTTGTGCAGTAATAGTCGGGGCAAGGACGATGCATATGGAGTAAGAGTCACGGTTTACTCAATATGCATCGTCCTTGCCCTGAAGTTACTACAACCATTTTTTATCACCATAGGGTAGCTTGAGACGAGACACTAAGTTGTCTGAGGTGAAGTTTAATGTTGCCCCTGAGTCAATGATAGATTAGGTGACATGGTGTGTTGTTTGTTGTTTTAGCAAGGTAAAAATATCCTAGACCAGAAAAGCGGACAGCGCGTGACCCAACGCGCTCCTAAAATTTCTCTCTCAAACCCTAAGACTTCAGATCGCAATCTCTGCTCCTGCTCAGCCTCTCCGTCGCCGTCCAGCGTCGTGAGAGGGCCCTCGAGTCTCCCGCTGTGTCCACTTCGCCTCACCCCTTTGCTATATCCACTCTCCTCTTTCCTCCTTGCATGGTGACTCTGGATCGGGTTGTTTTCCACCGGATAGTCGGGTTTCAAAGGCGTCTTTGGATTCCTCCGGAGCATCAGCGAGGTGAGAGAAGTCTGGATTGCTTTTCGGGTCTTGAATCTCCTGTTAGTCGCCGACTGCGTTCAAAGCTGGGTCAGCTTTGAGATCTGAGACCCCGGAACATCAGACGTGCCGCTGCCGTCATCGTTCCTGCACATGTCGTCTCCCTCCAGTAGGTTTCTTCTAGCGGCTTATTCAAGGTTTTATAGAGTTTCTCCACTCAGATCGAGTGAAAAGTGGTTCTGAGGCAAGCCACCGAGAACCTCTAATCCTTAGTTCAAGAAACAACAACCATGGCGATTCCCGGTTCTCGTTTGTTTTGCTATTTCTTGCTTCCGATGTTGTTCTCTAGGGTTTTGAGGACGTCCCTTTATATCGACGTCACTTGCAGAAAAGCGAAAGCTTTCTTTTACTGGTTGATTCGTCTGCTTCAGGGAGTTTCTATACTCCCTTTGTGCTTCATTCCTGTTTAATCTTTGCTCCGACAGTTAGTTCTTTGTAGCACCAGTGTCCCTGCTGTACCTTATGTGTCGCGTGGCCGGATGGAGCCTGATTAGACCGCCTGCGCTTGACCGTAACTCGTGCTTACTTGTCATGCAGTGTGGACTTGGGATTACATTTCGCTCTCTGTCGAGATAGCTAGGGGTTCGTTCTGTGTGATGTCCTCCTCCAGCGGTGCCCCGGGGTGGGAGCCAGCCACTGCCGTTGAAGCTGTTGGAGCCATTTCGGTGAGTTCGACGGAGCTTCCTCTCAGTTTATTCTCTTGCTTTACAGTTCATTCTCGCTGTGCAAGAAGTGCTTTGGATTTAGGAACTCTATATTGTTGTATTTCGTCCTACAATTCTAGTTAGCTCTAGCTGTCCAATTACTTGGAAGTGTTTGAGTTAACTTGTTAGGTTCTTAGGGGTTTTTTTAGAAATTTTTGCGGTCCCTAAAAATCAGAACGGCTGTCAAAGCAAACCATGGGTACAAATAATCTTGTAACCAAAACTTTCATTTCTGAGAAATGATATTTACAGTTTAGCAAAAAAAAAAAAAATATCCTAAATAATCAATTATCAAATTAACCATAATCTTAACACACACAATAATACTCTTGCCAAGAGAGATCAAGTGTAGTATTTAGGGATCGAATCTACATAGAGCAAATGAACACAATAGATTTCTTATTTCTAAAGACTAAGCTAGGTAAATATATATATATTGGTGGTAAATAATCAAATTAAAAAAATATTCCTTGTCAAGAAGTAGGATGCAATATGGAAATATGCTATTAATGCACATATGGAAATATGCTATTAATTAACCAGATGTAAATATTAATGTAAATATGCTAGATCTATGGTTTCAAACTAAATGAATTATAGGGGATAGGAAACACGAAAATGTAAATATTCTAGAACTCAAATGTTAACTATTATGACCTTTTTAACTCCAACTCTCGTATGCGAGCAAAATAAAAGACCATCGATCAACGGCTAAGGCATGATGTCGATCGACGGCAAAATCATAAGGAAGTGTTGGGCGAGATTTGATAAGTCCACCAGACTTATTAAACCAACTCTCGCATGCGCCTAACAGCCTAGTTCAACATAATCTATTATGACACAAAACCTACTCTCGTAGTTGTCCATGTCCTATCGTCGAGATCCTAGTTAGCTACTCTAGAATGCAAGCATTAAGCACAACTCAATTGATGGATATTAACTTAACCTAGCAATCCTATTTTTGGACTAATCCATGATTGCTATCATTCAACCCTAAATCTATTTAGTAACTACTCAAACATGATCTTTGTCACAGAAATCATAGATATGAAATATAAAATAGATAAAAACAAAGGAGTTTCAGTAGGACTCTGAAGGAGTCTCTCCTTTCTCTTATAATACAAAATGAATGGAACTAAAATGCTCTGTAAAAACTTGTGTTGTATAACTCTCTTGTCTCTCTGTTTTTCTCAAGACATAAATACAAAACCCTAAATTTAGGTCAAAACTCGTCTAAGGTATTTTCGTCATTTTGACTTGGCCTTTGATCATCAATCGATGGCATGTGTGTTGCATCGATCAATCTTGGTCTTTAATCATCGGTCGATGTCACATGTATTCCATCAATCGATGGCGTTGTCGACTCCCTAGATGATCAACCACATATTCTTCTCCTCTAGATGCTCCAAAAGCTCCAAGGATCTCATATATCTCCAAAACGTTCATGAACCTGTAAATACTCTAAAACATAGACTAGATACACATAATAGATTTTAAATAGAGCCTATAACATGACCTAAATCTGGTAATAAATAGGCTATATATCAATTCCCCATACTTATCCTTTTGCTTGTTCCCAAGCAAACAAATCTCTGAAAAAAGTTCTGAAAAGTGGAGACTCACATAATATCTAAGTATAACTATCATCCTACTTTGTTGCAACCACATCTTATCAAGTCAATCACAGAGAAACTTTATGTACCCTATCATAGTATAGCAACCAAATCCATTTTACTAACAACTTAATAAATACTAGCTTGACTCGCCCCTCTACTGATCTCAGTTCTTTGCATAAAATAAAAGTGCATGCTTTACCTTGGGAGTATCGATCAAAGGACACATGGATTCTTACCTCTGCAAGTATCTGAACAACTAGGCACAAAATCTTCTTTGATCCCTTTCTTCCCTCTTTTTCTCTCTTCTTTGTATCTTTTTAGATTTCTTCTTCTTTTATTATTTTTTTTCTTTTTCTTTTTCTTTTATTTTTGGGCATAATTGTAGGCGAATAATGGGGTCATTAGTAATTTACCTACCCATCGCTTTCAACAATGTGTGATCATTCCTCTGAATTAGAATAATGAGGTCATTGGTAATATACCTACCCCTCTGCATCTCGGGAAATCATCTCAATCTTTTAAGCTTTTAAGTAGATGCTAAAGAGAGAGAGAGAGAAGGGAACCAAAGGTGCAATGACTTGTACCTACAAACTTATAGATGGAATCCGATCCAGTGTATACCAAGCCCCAAAGCAAGGTAATAATGTCAGGATTAGTGTTGGAAATCAGCTTCGGTTCCTTCAAACTTTCTAAGCAAGTGTGGTATAGTGGCAGGATGATCCACTTTAGTATCTCTTGTAATCTCTACAAACAACCTTCTAAGAATGGTGTTAAAGTATAGTTAGTCAATAAATCTTGATCATAATCCCCTTTTGACTCAATAAAACTTTTCGAAAAACTTATATATATATATATATATATAGCAAATAAAACTCAAAACAAATCAAATAGCGTTAGCGAATGTCCCCCAGACTTAAATTACATTGTCTCCAGTGTAATCCGTCCCGGATTAGTTAGGAAAAATTAGATCATAAGTAAATAATTAAGAGAGAAACTTGATATCAGACTTTGTAATAGAGTGTCGATCGATGGTAGGTATGTTGGGTCGATCGATGGTTGCAATCCATTGTCGACTGATGGTGACTCTATGGTGTCGATCGATGTTGTACTTGTTAGTTTCTACTCTCTTTTTTTTTTTAAGATCTCAAAATAGAAAACAATATTAATAAACCTCCCTCAGACTTAAACAACACTATGAACATTGTTATTCAGTCTGATATTGGTGAAGAAAATAAATCATAAGGACAAAGTTTAATCAAGGAAAACGGTATACCTTCTTGCTGATAGTGGCCGTTGATCGTCACAGTTAAGTGGCGATCGATCGATACTAAGGTTACTCCGTCGATCGATGCTGGCCAGCTATTGATCGATGCTCTGTCAGACTCATGTTCCTTTTTCTTTTAAAAACTTATAATAATATAATAAAATCTGAAATTAGACTAATATAATCAAAAAACTAATTAAAACTTACTAAACAGTGGGTTGCCTCCCACTCAGCGCTTGGTTATAGTCTTAAGCTCGACGTTTGAGCTTTTTGACTAGTATGGAGGTGGATCAACACTTGGAAAACAAGTGTCTACATCTTCTCTGCTCATCTGAAACCATGCACCAATAAAGCTCTTCATTGCTTCATCACTCCTGGTTTTCTCATTCTTTGTAACCTCTCTAGCAACCTCCATTGAATGCATTCTTCTTTGTAGGTTCTCAATATTGCGTTGTAGCATTCTAAGTCTTGCAACTGTAGTCTCTGATATATCTTTCAACAGTTGAGAATTATCTTTCTTCATTAGGCTATGAGAAAAAGCAATCTCATCAAACCTATCTTCCAATTGTGTTTCTGCTGCTGTCTTATGTCTGTTGGCTTTAGTGTCGATCGATGGTTGTAGGGTGCCGTCGTTCAATGCTCGTTCTTCTGGCCTAAACGCATGATGTCTTTGTATAGTATCCAAATCTTGTTTCATCTCATCCATGCATGTAGTCAAACTGGTGAAGCAATTATCTATAGGATAATAGACAACATCAAGCCTCGTGTAGAACTCATCCAGTGACATCTCTTGAGCTTTGTAGATCTCATGCATAATATCATCAATCTTTGCTCTGCTGTACGTCCTTTGATTCTCCATAAACATACTGATCTTTGATGCATGTTCTGGTAAACATATGTACCTCTGCTCAAACATAGTAGCTCTCTTTAGAACTACTCTGATGTCTTCAGCTTGCACATTCACTACTCTTCCGTCTGTACCTCGTGCATTACTATTCTCATCTCTGTAGATGTCATACTCATCTTTCTTTTCTCATTAGAAATTTCTTCTTCACTTAGCATCAAATGCTCTCGTACCATGCTCGATACATCCGTCGATCGATGATGGGTGTGTCCCGTCGATCGATGCTGAACTCTCCAGATTATAGGCAGTTGAAGTACAAAGTTTGTGAAACTTATGAAGGGTATTGTCGTTCAATGCACGCTGTCTGTTGTCGATCGATCTAAGATGTGGAGATGTGTATGGAGTATTACAGATTGGCTTGTTCTTTTGTTTCTCAAAGTCAATCGATGTTGAATGAGGTGCGTCGATCGATGCGTGTTTATCCACTTTTTCCCAGCTGGCATCATCCGATAATAGGTCATGATATTTAATCAGCTCTTCTTCTCCATCGATCGATGGTGTATGGTTGCCGTCGATCGATGCTTGATTACCAAGTTGTTGTCAGAACATATTTCCAGCTCCATTGGTCATTACAAGTATTCTGCCATCATTTGAATCTAGTTCTGACTCTGCTTCTTGGTCAATATTGATCGTTGGCGAATGGTTGCCGTCGATCAATGTCGATTTCCCGAGTTGATGGGAAATTTGAAAAACACCAGCCTCTTCCATTGCAATACCACAATACTCGATTAGCTTTTCTTCTTTGTAATCTTTGTCGTACTCGAGGTAGGCTAAGGTGTAGTTGCCATCTGCGTGACAGTTGTTGATTGGTTATGGGGTTAGGCCCTCGATCAATAATGAAGGATGGGTATCGATCGATTGCTGAACAGCAAACGCGTCGATCGATTCTCTGGATTGAGTGTCGATCGATAATCCATATTCAGGCTCCTTGTTGAACTTGTAATTGCAGAAGCATGTGGCCACAGATTTTGCATCATTAGACAACTCAATCAGAGTATGCTTGCTCTTATTCTTACTAGGTTCATAGAAAATATTTTGATCAATTAGGGATTGATACAACATGTTCTGCTTCATATCGCAGATGGTTCCCATTGTAGCCATAAATGCTCTCATAAGTAGTAGTGAAGAGTTCCAATCAATCTGGATGTGCATCACATGGAAGTCTATTGGGACTAGGGTGTTGTTGATTTGCACTGGAACATCTTTTACTATCCCTCTTGAGTTCACTTTTGAGTAGTCTACAAATGTGAAAAAATCATTGGAGGGTTCCACTTTCAGTTTAAGCTCCTCTGCCATAGTTTTTGGCATAATGCTTACTGATGATCCAGTATCACAAAGGGCATTGGGGGTATTCATTGCCTTTGATCAGACAAGGCACTGCAAATTTCCTAGGGTCACTTTTCTTCTTCAAACAAGTCATCTGTTTCATCCTTGATCTGAGATGATTGAATATGATCTTTATTTCCTCTTCTGTCTCCTGTGATTCCCTGAAAACATCCACAACTTGTGTGTATAATAAGTTTCATCAAAAGGGATGTCTAAAGAAATTTTGGTGAATATTTTAACAAAACTATCCATCTCTTTTTCACTGGTTTCTCAGTGTTGATGTTTGGGGACCTTTTGCTTCCTCTTAGAATGGCCTTCATCTTCTCTATCAAGATCCATGGATTCAGAGGTATTGAAATAAGTATTCTGTGTTGAAGCTGTCATGGTTGGACGCAAAAACAAACTTGCATTGATGCTTGGCAGTAGAACCGGTTTCCTCATCTGACGATAGATGCCAAATGGGGTGCGTCGATCGATGCTTATATCTCTTTGTCGGTCGATTTTGTCATCTCTATATCGATCGACGTTGGTCGATTCACACGAAGTTACTGATGCTGCATGAGCTATTATCGATCGATGCTCATTGCTTGGTGTGGATCGACACCAATGTGAACTCCCGAATGACATAGAACTTTCCACACAAAAAATTCTCCTTCTTGGAGCTTTTCTCTCTTAACCTCCAACTAAAAATCATAATCAATCAATGCGTTGACGTGGTGCTTCTCTCTTAACCTTATGATGCATTACCCTCGTGGTCATGCGTTTAAGTTGTAACCATCCAAACTCGTCTACTTCTATCGATCGATGCGAGTCGGTTGATGTCGATCGATGTTAAGTGATCAATTTCGGTCGACAGTGGAGTTCAGATGATGGTCGATACGGTCCATGAAGAAGTGTCGGTCGATGCAGTACTAGTGTTGTCGATCAATGCTTGTCGTCTTTCTTTACGGATCGTGCGTTTAAGTCTGTAAGGGTCAGAGGATAATGCTAATTCTTGTCATTTATTGCTCCTGGTGCTTTTTTGCATGTACCTAAAAACAAAGGAAAAAATCATTAGTAACTTAAAATTAGTAACAAACCTAGACTAAATCCTAGAAATTAAATCTAATGGCGATCCATTCTCCCCGGCAACAGTGCCAAATTTGACATGGTGTGTTGTTTGATGTTCTAGCAGGGTATCAATATCCTAAACAACCAACTATCAAATTAACCATAATCTTAACACACACAATAATACTCTTGCCAAGAGAGATCATGTGTAGCACTTAGGGATTGAATCCATAGAGAGCAAATGCACACAATAGATTTCTTATTTCTAAAGACTAAGCTAGGTAAACATATATATATATATTGGTGGTAAGTAATCAAATTAAGAAAGTATTCCTTGTCAAGAAGTAGGATGCAATATGAAAATATGCTATTAATTAACTAGATGTAAATATGAATGTAAATATGAAAGATCTAGGGTTTCAAGCTAAATAAATTATAGGGGATATGAAGCACGAAAATGTAAATATTCTAGAACTCAAATGTTAACTATTATGACCTTTTTAACTCCAACTCTCATATGCGAGCAAAAGGAAAAACCATCGATGAATGGCTAAGGCTTGATGTCGATCGACAGTGAAATCAGAAGGAAGTGTGGGGCAAGATTTGATAAGTCCACTAGACTTATTAGACAAACTCTCGCATGCGCATAACATCCTAGTTCAACAGAATCTATTATGGCACATAACCTACTCTCGTAGTTGTCCATGTTTTATCATCGAGATCCTAGTTAGCTACTCTAGAATGCAAGCATTAAGCACAACTCAATTGATGAATATTAACTTAATCTAGCAATCCTATTTTTGGAGTAATCCATGATTGCTATTATTCAACCTAAATCTAATTAGTAACTACTCAAACATTATCTTTGTCACATAAATCATAGATGAAATATATATGAAATATAAAATAGATAAAAACCAAAAAGTTTCAGGAGGACTCTGAAGGAGTCTATCATAATACAAAATGAATATAACTAAAATGCTCTGTAAAAACTTGTGTTGTAGAACTCTCTTATATCTCTGTCTTTCTCAAGACATAAATACAAAACCCTAAATTTAGGTTAAAACTCGTCTAGGTTTCGTCATTTTGACTTGGGTTTTGATCACCGATCGATGGCATGTGTGTTGCATTGATCGATCTTGGGCTTTAATCATCGGTCGACGCCATGTGTATTCCATCGATCGATGGCTTTGTCAACTCTCTAGATGATCAGCCACGGATTCTTATCCTCTAGATCCTCCAAAAGTTCCAAGTATTTCATATATCTCCAAAATATTCCTCAATCTGTAAATACTCTAAAACATAACTTATACAAAATAATAGACTCTAAATAGAGCTTATAACATGACCTAAAACTGGTAATAAATAAGCTATACCATTAGGCACTTAGAACTTAGAGTGCCCTAGAGTCTGAATCCTACCTTCTTGTTTGGGGCATTCATGTCTTATAGACTCATCAATCTCCTGGTTCTCCTTGGCTGGTTATCTTACCATGTATGACATTAATTTCATCAACTGACTCATTCTATTCAGCCAAATTCATCACGTGTACAATGGCTTTTGGTTGCAGTCTTTGAACTGCTGATCTGATTTTTGGATCTAGGCCTTGTAAAAACCACTCCTCCAAGTGTTGACCCGGCAAATTTGTTGCATTGAGACACACAGGTTCAAATCTCTTCCTATACTCAGAAACGGTTCCTTTTTGCTGAACCCCTAGTCCAATTTGCAATGGGGAATCTTCTCTTGTCACCTCTTATTTCTTCTCTAGAGGTGATTCCTGTCCTTCAGCCAACCTTGCTCCACTCGCTCTTAGTAACTCAGGTTCCTCACTTGGCTCTCTAAGAATCAATCTTTTGAGCTCTTCCTAATTGTTTGGAAAATTCACTTCCATTAATTTCTTGATCCAACTGCCTAAAGTTCCATGTAGACTTTGCTGAACCAATGCTAACTTATCGTCTTCATGGATATGGTATTCCTGCCAGTGCCTCTCAAGGCGTCTATCCAATAACTCACATCGCCTTTGGAACTAGGAAGATCCTACCAATCATGTTTCTTCTCCATTCATGGAGAGGTAACCACATATGAATTCATGAACCCTCTTAATTTTGTTGGTGTTCTCCTAGATTGATTCACTTTTGCATCCGTTATGTCTTGCAAAATTGACCTTTGTCTCCCTTTAAGAATATGATCCTGAGTTTTAACACATTGGAGATCTAGTCTGGCTCTTCTACAGCTCACATGATGCGATTTATGATCCCTGAAACTACCATAATCCTCAGTTCGCTGAGCCGCTTCCATGGCTTCATTGAGTGTGTTTGGTTCTTGTAGCCTGACCTCATACCGTACTAATGAAAACTCTAACCAAGTATTTTCAGGTAGCTGTATTGATTCCTCCATACTTGCTTTGAACCTACTCCGGTACTCTTTAACTGAACCTAGTTTAACAATTCATGAGTATTGGTTTATTGTAGCTATTTTGTCTCTGTTACCTTGGTCTAACCCTTGAGTGAGCCTTGACGCTCCAAGTTTACTCTTTGTTTCCATTTCTTTGATTCCCAAAACCAATGGTCTTGTTTTCTCATCACCAACCCTTGGTCGTTGTACCCTCCTTACTTCACCTTCATTTTCTTTGTGCCTTAAAGGGTGTTGGTGCCTGAGGACCATCATCAAACGGTTTCATATATTCTGAGATACGAGACAATCCTTTTGTCTTAAGAACCGAATTATCATCACTTCGTGTGGTTTTATCTACAACTAGGTCTTGTTCTCTGTCATCATCTATCATTTCCAGGTTTGTTTCCAACACCAAATCAGTGAGTGGTTGTGATGAAGTACCTTAAACAAAACGATGTGGGTTAAGTTTAATTCCTGAATCCATCTTCAATACTTTTTCCTTAACCAAAAATCTTCTACCTTGCTTGAGGGTCTCATGCTTACTATGGTCATGCCGCTCTCTTGTGCAAACTCTTAGATGACTTGAGTTAGTAGATTGGAATGAGATCTCATACCATAGTTATTTAGGGCTTGAGTGAAGTTATGTCGAGTAGATTTCTTCTCTTGTGTGTAGCATTTCTTCATCCGGATACGGTTCATTATTTTTGTACTTCGAGTTCTTAACATCACTGCTTCATCATCTCAAATATGGCGCAGTTCATCTTGCTTTTGAAATTGAACCCCATTTTCTGCTGTTTGCTTCTCTTCACTCGCTTCCAGCCATGACATCGTGTAGAAGCCTGAAAACCGAACTGATATAAACGATATAAATAAAACAATGTGAAGGAAAGTAACGGATCAAAAGCCGAAATGAAACCGATAAGAAAACGTTTTTCGTAATAAAGATGGAGGCGAGATATGATCTCTTTCCTTAACTCTAAATATTCGCTTCGTAATGAGACAAAAATGTACAAACACCGAGTCCCAGGATACAACCATGGTTGGCGATTCACGCTTCAATCGTGAATGCCCTATTGAACTATTACTACGAAACACTCTCGACTATAGACTTACGCTAAGGGGTTTTGCTGGTTTTCATTAAGAGAAGTGTGAAAAGCGTGAGAAATGAAAGAGGAGGAGAGTCGATATTTAAAGAGAAGGAGAAGATCCACTTCCCGCAACAACTGCTGCACGTGGGCAAGAATCTCGCGGAGATCAAGGGAATTTGAGTTGCGAAACTTCTTCCCCAAGACGCTCTCTTCTCATTTAAAAAAATATCTCGAGAGGATAGAATGCATGAAGTTTTTATTTTGTAGAAAAACTACTTGTCGTTTTAAAACGAAATGCATGTTATTTTTGGAGATTAAATGACCAAAAACGTTGGGCTTAATTGGGCCCAAAAAGAACATCTTTTAGTGGCCCTGTGGCCACATTCTCCCAAGCCCAAGCCCAAGCCCAAGCCCACGCCGAGCCGAGCCGGCCGGCCAGCGACGGCGGCGCGCATGTGGGGACACCCTTTCTCCCACAGCCGTTTAAGCCATGATAATAAGAACACATATATATGTTGTTCTCCCTCTCTTCTTTTTCCCGATGTGGGATGTCACCCACATTTTTTAGTAAAGGCAACAAGGCGTTATGAAGACCCGTAGGCCCATTTCACTTTCACTATTGCCAATATAAATGCAGACTCGATAAACTCTAGAAACTATTAAAATTTTTCTGACTAGACTTGAACTAATGACTAGACATGCTGACTTATCAAGAGTGTTTGTGAAAAATTCACTGTGTTTGAGTTGGTGGCATTTTTAAGCCTTGAACCACTCATAGTTAATATCTGCCGGGTTTACTTTACCGGAAGGTGAACATGATGTCTTGAACCAATCAATGTTTTATGTAGACCGAGACAACATGCATAACACAACTTCATTTTTTCGTAGAACTTAGTTCTGTATTGTGTTCATTGTGGCCCTGAACTATTCCTGATTTTCATGAGTGAATTTAGAGAATATAGCCTTGCATTCATTCTCCTAGAAACGGCCCCATTTCACACTCATTAGGTGATTGACCATGAAAAGTATTGAGTAATACTCTGCTTTAGAAGCTATGGAATCATTAAAAGTGTATGTTTATCCTTTTCACGTTCGTTAGCACTTTTATCATCTTTAAGAGCTGGGAAGAGAATTTATTGTCTCAAAGTGTTCGTCGTAGATTCTGTTTGATTTTGTTTTCCCTTTGAACCTACGTCTTGGGATCTCCGATCATGATAGGTAGGGTTGCAATCAAGCATCCTCTTTCGTTATAGGCTTTAAACCCATTCCTTTTGATGATTTAACAACTACATCTCGTGGCAAACCTTTAGTGAATGGATCCGCTAGGTTGTCGGCCGAATTGATGTAGTCAATTGTGATTACACCATTTGAGATAAGTTGTCTAATGGTTTTATGTCGTCTTCTGATGTGACGAGATTTACCATTGTAGAGATTATTCTGAGCCCGAGCTATAGCTGATTGACTATCACAATGTATGCGTATAGCTGGTACATGTTTCTCCCACATAGGAATATCTTCCAAAATATTTCTAAGCCATTCAGCTTCTTCTGCTACTTTGTCTAAGGTTATGAACTCAGATTCCATGGTGGATATGGCTAATACTGTTTGCTTGGTAGATTTCCATGAAATTGTCGTTCCTGCTAGTGTAAAGATATATCCACTTGTGGATTTTGAGTTCTTAGAATCTGATATCCAGTTAGCATCAATGTATCCTTCTGAAACCGCTGGTTCTTTACCATAGTGAAGCCCATAATCTTTGTATGACGTAAGTAATTGAGTACTCTCGTTATAGCTTTCCAGTGTTTATGACCTGGATTACTTGTATATCGGCTTAGTACGTTTAGTGTGTGCCCTAGATCTGGTCTTGTACAATTGATTAAGTACATAAGACTTTCGATCACTCGTGCATACTCGTTTTGTGAAATCGCTTCACCTGAATTCTTTGTTAAGTGAAGTAAGGGATCTAACAGAGTTTTAGCAGTACCATTAGAGAAATTTTTAAACCTCTCTAATATTGTTTGAGCATAATGAGATTGAGTTAAGATAATTCCATTTGAATTTCTTGTGACTTTAACCCCGAGAATAAGATCTGCTAATCCCAAATCTTTCATCTCAAATTTTCCTTTGAGCATGTTCTTTGTTTGATTGATAATGTCTTTATTGCTTCCAATAATGAACATATCATCAACATATAATCATAATAAAACATACGCATTTTTGGTATTTTGTAGTATATGCATTTATTACATTCATTAACTTTGAAACCATTTGACAGCATTGTATTGTCAAATTTTTCGTGTCACTGTTTAGGAGCTTGTTTAAGTCCATAGAGTGATTTTACAAGTTGACAAACTTTGTCTTCTTGTCCATAAATGACAAAACCTTCAGGTTGTTTCATGTAAATTTCTTCTTCTAAATCACCTTTTAGAAAAGTGATTTTTACATCCATTTGATGGATTTCTAGGTCTTTGAAGGCTGCGATTGCTATCACCAACCTAATTAATGTTATTCTCGTTATTGAAGAATATGTATCAAAATAGTCAAAGCCTTCCTTTTGTCGGAATCCTTGAACTACAAGCCTAGCTTTGTATTTACCAGGTGTTCCATCAGGGTTTAGTTTTTGTTTTAAAAACCACTTACTTCCTAATGCTTTGCAACCTGGTGGTAAATCCGTTATATACCATGTATAATTTTGCATGATAGAACCGAATTCACTTTTGACGGTTTCATTCCAAAACCGAGCGTCTGGTGAAGACATTGCTTCTACCAAGGTTTTTGGATCATTTTCTACTAAAAATGCCATTAAGAAATCTTCGGCAAAAGATTTTTCCTTCCGAGCTCTTTTGCTTCTTCTAGGTTCATCTTTTTTTTTTTTTTTTCTGAAATATCATTTATAGAAATCTCGACGTTTGTCTCAATTTCTGAGTCATTGTCATCGTCTCTTTCTTTTCTAGTTCGTTTTGAACCTTGTTTTTCCTTGCATGGAAAAATATTTTCAAAGAAAGATGCATTTCTTGATTCCATGACTGTATTTACATGGATATCTAATATTTCAGATTTGTGTACTAGAATTCGATAAGCACTACTATTATGTGCATATCCGATGAAAATGCAATCCACTGTTTTGGGTCCAATAGTGACCTTTTTTGTGGCGGTACCGCAATTTTTGCCAAGCACACCCACACTTTGAGGTATTTATACGAAGGTAATTACCTTTTCATAATTCATATGGAGTTTTGCTAGTTACTTTGTGTGGAATTTTGTTGAAGATATAATTAGTGGTAAGCAATGTTTCCTCCCACATGTTCTGGGTAACCAAGATTCCTGTAATATTGCATTCATCATCTTTTTTAGAGTTTGATTTTTGCGTTCCGCAACTCTATTAGATTCTGGTGAATAAGGAGCTGTAGTTTGATGGATTATTCCATGTTCTTTACAAAATGTATTAAATGGACCATCATACTCACCTCCTTTGTCGCTTCTAACTATCTTAATAGTTGTTTTAAGCTGATTTTTGACCTCTAGTTTAAATTCTTTGAATTTTTCTAAGGTTTTATCTTTGTTATGTAATAAATATACATAACAATATTTTGTGCAGTCATCTAGAAGGTCACAAAGTACTTTTCTCACCTCTAGTTTGTATATATTTTAAATCACATAAATCGATGTGAATTAAATCTAGAGGTTTATTAGTTCTTTCAACATGAGGTGAAGGTATTTTGTGAGCTTAGTCTGTACACATACTTCACATTTTTGTTTACTTGTTTTAATTTTGGGAATTATATTTAAATTCATTAATCTTTGTATCAATTTGTTGTTTACATGGCCTAATCTTTCATGCCATATATTAAAAGACTCAACCAAATAAGCAACTAGCTTTTTCTTATTCATTAATGTTGAAGCTTCTTGAGTTACAACTTTTGGAGTTACAACTTTTGGAGTTACAACTTTTGGAGGAACTGTCATTACATTCATTTTGATCAGTCCATCCTTAACATACCCCTTCCTCAAATACATCCCATTCTTCCCAATCACGAACTTATCCACCTCAAGAGTTGTGGTGAATCTATTCTTGCCGAGCAAGGTTCCCGAGACCAGGTTCTTCCGCATGTCAGGCACATACTTCACATTCGCCAGTGTGACTTCAGTCCAGATGTAATCTCAAAATCACTTTGCCGCAGCCTTCAATCTTGAAGACTGTAGTGTTTCCCATGAACAACTTCTCCTCAGTCTTTCTCTTCTGATAGGTGTTGAACATCGTCTATCAGTGCAAATGTGGGTGGTAGCACATGTATCATACCACCATTCCTTAGGGTTGTTACCTTCAACCATGTTAGCCTCAGTCACCACTGCAACGAGATCATGTTCAGTAAGATTCGCTTGAGCCTTATCATTTCTGATCTTGCTGCGACACTCAGCAGTCATGTGTCCCACTTTGTGGCAGTAGTGGCATTTCCCTTTGAATTTTTCCACATTCGCTTCACCACCTTTCTTCTTGAGTTAGGTCAATAAGCTTTCAATTGTGTAACCGTTTTGAAAGGCTTAGCATGAGAGTGTGCGTGTGCCTTTCCTTTGCCTTTGTGCTCGGTCATGTTGACACTATGCTCCTTAGCATTGACAGCATTGACCTTGTCAACAATTCGGTTTCTGGATTCCATCTGAAGCCTCATGATGAGCTCCTCGAGACCCATCTTCTTCTTCTTGTGCTTCAAGTATTTCTTGAAATCCGCATAGCTTGGGGGAAGCTTTTATATGAAGCTGAGAGTTGTGAATGTCTCTCAGACGGACATCCCTTCAGCAGCGATTTCATGGCAAATGAGCTGAAACGCTTCCACCTGATCCATGATTGGTTTTGAATCCACCATTTTAAAATCATGGAACTTTGCAACCACATACTTATGGCAGCCAACATCTTCACCTCTGTACTTCTTGTCCAATGATCTCCACAGCTCTTTCGCAGTGGGAGTCTCACACTAGACTCGGTACAATGGGTCAATGAGGCGACCCAAAATGTACCATTTGAAGATGAAGTCGGAATGCACCCATATGTCAACAATTGTGAGAGTGTGCATATCTTCAATCCCGTAAGGGACTATGGGCTTGTCCTCCTGGATGAACTCATCCAGCTTCATTGTTGTGAGGAAGAACAACATCTTCTTCTGCCATGTTTTGAAGCCTTTGCCATCAATTTTTTTGGCATCAATCCTTGAGATATCATGCCAGGTACAGCCGGAGGAGTTACAACTGCAACCGGAGCACTTGTGGTTCCTTGAGTTGAACCGGTTTGATAAAGACCAGCACCAAAAAAGATACGGCGTGTGGTCTCATCAGCACCATTACCCACAGGTAGGGTAGTTGTTGTTGCTGCAGCGGTTGACGCTGTGATTCCAGCGGTTGTCACTGTTGCATCAGTTGCTGCAACGTTGAGTGAAGTTTAGTTGATGGTGGTGTAATTGGGGGTGTTGCTTGCATCCGTCATTTTTCGATTGAGAAAACATGAAAACGGATTAGTACTCCATTCAACAATAACATATTAACATATTATTCAATAAAAAATAATAGTTTTAAATCGATTATCATTTTTGGTGTTTGAACCAAATCATATTGATATGTCTGAGAAAACGTTTTGCAAACTTGCTTAAAAGCGTTTGCAGAAACCGTTTGTGGTAGACTTTAGATTGTTTCACAAACTCGCTTTATAAAGCGTTCGTGGAAACAATTCATTTATGAGACGTTTTGAATAACAATATATCTAAAACGTTTCACAGAAAATGTTATAAGCAAACTGCAAACCCGTTTGTCGAAAAATAAAAACCGTTTTGCGAAGTGCTACAGAGAAAAATGCAAGCCGTTAATCAGTTGGTATTAATAGAGATCGTTTAAAATCGATGACAACCAGAAATGATAATAAGCCAAGACCCATTTTGCAAACTCGCTTAAAGCGTTTGCAGAAACCGTCTATGAAGGCGTTTTGATTGTTTCACAGACTCGCTTTTTAAAAGCGTCCGTGGAAACGAATCGTTTTTGTAACGTTTTAAGAATCGTAAGCCAATAAACATTCGCTATAGTGCTATAGGGGAAAACGCAAACCGTTATGAGATACTTAAGAATCGTTTTGCAGAAGTGCTACAGAGCAAATCGCAAACGCCGTTTCAAAAACGTTTACAAATCCTTGAATAAACCGTTTTATAAATTGTTTTCAATCCGATTAAAGCTTTTGAACTGAAAGCGTATTTAGAGTTTAGAATGTAGAAGCCTGAAAACCAAACTGATATAAACAATATAAATAAAACAATGTTAAGAAAAGTAACATATCAAAAGACGAAATGAAACCGATAAGAAAACGTTTTTTGTAATAAAGATGGAGGCGAGATATGATCTCTTTCTTAACTCTAAATATTCGCTTCGTAGTGAGAAGAAACTGTACGAATACCGAGTCCCAGGATACAACCATAATTGGCGATTCACTCTTCACTTGTGAATGCCTTATCGAACTATTATTACGAAACACTCTCGACTATAGACTTACGCTAAGGGGTTTTGCTGGTTTTCGTTAAGAGAAGTGTGAAAAGCGTGAGAAATGAAAGAGGAGGAGAGTCGATATTTAAAGAGAATGAGAAGACCCACTTCCCGCAACAACTACTGCATGTGGCGAGAATCTCGCGGAGATCAAGGGAAGCTGGGTTGAGGGCTACGTTTTCCAAGCTGAGATGGACACGATGACCAGCTATATGGGCGAGTATGAAGGCGCCGATGCTATGGTCCCTCCTCTCAAGGAGAAGATGATGGGATGTTGGGATCCTATCCCAGTTTCCCCTGATACGGAAGAGACCATGAACTAGGTTACCGACGAGGAGGCTGAGTTGAATCAGTCGTTTGGCACGTTTGGTCGTTCGATGTCGGGAAATTTTGAGCTTGACCCTTGAATGATCCGTCTGTGGTTATTTTTATGTTTTAGTTGTGTCGGGTCGAATGTGGCCATTTTTAGATTTATGCTTAGGCCAAATGTGGCCATTTTTTTTATTTGGGACTGGCCATACGTGGCTTCGAATCCCTGCCTTTAATGGCTTATATATTGAAAAACAGTTCATATTTTAGAAGAGTTTTGAGAAGTTATGATTTTGATTTGTGTAGAGGGAAGAACGCGAGTTGTCATCTCGCATCTAACTCGTATTTGTGTATCATTCTATTCGTCTCTTGTTCTAGAAGCGTGGAAAACTTCCATGAGCGTTTAGATGTGAATGAAGAGACATGCTTTCAGGATCTTATATCTTTCGATACTCATGCCTTGAGACGTTAAAGACCAGTGTGATGGGTTTAGGACAAGACCTATGTTTACTTTTGGTTAAGGTTGTGCGATGACTAATCGGCTTTGTTTTACATGTTGCGATTTCAACCTGATTCCTTACCGCTTTAAAGTTTGCGATATGTTCTCGGCCTATACGACTTGTATGGTTGGAATCGAGCATCTCTCCAAGGACAATTTTTAAGTCTCCTGGAAGTGTTAACCAAAATCTCAGATTTTTTGTGCACAATTATCCTAGTCATATGTATGAGAACCGTTTGTGAGAAAGGTTAGGTGCTTCTGTTTAGGACGGCTAATGTACTCGTCGGGGCCAATCGGCGAGTAAGGTATAAGAGCGAGTGCTCGTTTATGATTATAGTCGCGGGCGGACTGTTTCTGAATTTTGAAAATATATTTTTGCAGGTTTCATGCGACGTCTCGCATTATGCTCTGAAAGTAAGGTGTGTAAGTTGACGATTCCGGATGTGAACTGATGTTCGACCTTTTCGAGGACAGGGCCTCGATGGTGTTTTACCGGAAGGTGTTTTACGAGTAAGTGATTGTAGCGAAGAATTTGGTTTGTAATTGGATAGTTCGGAATAGTTTTAGATGTTCATACGATAAAAGAGACTACAAGATTTGCGTTTTCTTATTATCGGATTTTTAAAAAAAAAAATTATCGAGTACAAGGCGAATATTTAAAATGTGGAAGTATACGAGTATACGAATATACGAGTATACAAATATACGTATATGTACACACTCCCCCTTTTTTAGAGAGGGGGATAGCTGAACTTGTCATTTGGACAAGCTGTCTACGTACCTCTTTCGAGGATCAAGCCATCTCGTAGTTGACTGTTTTGGCGGTGAGTGTTTCTACTCGGCCGTAGTTGCGTCGACCACCCTAATCACGGTGATAGTGGCAGGGTCAACGTCTTTTTCCGGGATTGTCTCCTCCGGTTGGGTTGCTGCGTTGGGCTCAGACGTTTTATTGTTTTCTTCGTTCAGAGCCGTTGCTTGGGGTGACAATTTCGGATAGTCTTTTTGAGAGACGTTTTCAGCCGGTGGCTGAGTGGTATTTGCTCGATTGGGTTTTACCATCGAAGTAATCGTGGCTTGTCTTAGCTTGTGTTCAGCTAAAAGAAAGAGCCGCGACTGTTTCTTGCTACCCCAGATCAAAGTAGTTCCATTTTGAGTTGGGAACTTAATGCCTAGGTGGTAGGTTGAAGGGAGTGCCCATGATTACATTTTTGATGGTGGGATAGTCAACGACTGCGAAGTCGACGATTTTTGTTATCTCTTTTGCCATGACCGGGAGTTTGATTGATCCGAGAGTCATTTCGGTTATGCTAGAGAAACCGGTCAACGGTTTTGGCGTTGGTATGATTTCTTTTGGTTCGACGTTCATCCCCCTGAGTGTATTGCGGAAGATGACGTTGACTATGCTCTCGGTAACAACGAGGACTCTGGCGACCTCGAGATCTTTGATTACGAGGTCAATGATGAGTAGGTCTCATTGAGGTTGATCGATTTCACCAGATTCCTCCTCCTCGAATGTGATGGAGTTATTTTGGTTATCCGAGGGAGGAGACCAGGTTGGCCAGTTCTCGCTTGCTTCTGCCTTTCGTTGATAGTTCTTGATCAACGCGACCGTGTCGCCACAAAACTGCAATCCTTCGATGATCATGTTAATCTTGCGACGGTTGCTATCGTTGCCCTTCTCATCCTGTCTCCTCCCGCGTTTATCTCCCGAAGAGTTTTCGGTTTGGGGAGGTTTATCGTTTTTTGGAAGACAATCAGAGTCGCGGATGAGGTCCTTGATGCTTGTTACCCCAGAGAGTTCTACCTCGACTAGTTTTTCTGCCAATCTCGCTCCGAGAACTTTGCAGTTAACGGTCGAGTGGCCGCGAGTCTGATGGAAGTCGCATAAGACGTTCTCATCATAATTGGATTTTCGGGTCCACGTATTGCCCGATGTTCGTCCTTGCTCAGAGCCGGAGTTGATGGCATATTTATGCGCCCCCTCGGTTTCTTCTCCTTCGTGATCGACAGTTTTCTTCTTTTTGACTTTTGTTCTGAAGCCGGATCTCGTGAAGAAGTTTACATCGGTTTGTGCTTTTACAACATCACCTTGGTCTCTTCCACTTCATGTACTTTGATTTGTACTAGAGCGTCTTTCGAAGCGCTTCCACAGCTACCTTATCGCTGATCCTGCTGATTCTCGCTAAAATGAGTTTGAATCGGTTGATAAAGTCGCGGAGTGATTCGTCCTCCCTTTGAGACAAGGTCCAACGGTGGACGTCGGAAGTTTCTCGGTTGATAAACATCGAGTATTGCTTGAGAAATTCCGAAGCGAGTTGGCGGAAGCTTCTGAAGGAATTTTGCCTAAGGCGGGAGAACCATTCGAGCGCGGTTCCATCAAGATTTTGGACAAAGAGGCATCATTGGCCGACGTCTCTTTCATTGTCTTTGAACTTGGCCCTTCCCATCGTGATCTCAAAGGCCTGTAGGTGCGCTTTGGGATCAGTTGTACCGTTGTAGTTCGGTACCTTGATCTTTCCTGGATCTGATATTCTGATGTTTACAATACGGGGCGTGAAGGGAGTTTTTTGGGCTTCCTCGAGCAGCTGGTCGATTTCAGGTGCGTAGCTAGTCGCATGGTGAATCTGCGATTTCACTGCTTTTACTTTCGCAACTGTTCTCATGAGATCAATACGAAGATCACGGATCTCGGACTCATCGTTAGCAGTTTTCCGAGTTTGTCGGTGTTTGCTGTGAGTTTTCAGAGTCTACTCTTCAGCCAGCTTTTCCTTCTCTATCCAGAAGATATTTTATTCCTCTTCCGTCATCGGGTTTGTCGAGAGGGTCTTCTTGAGCCCTGTGGCTCCTTCTCCTTCGTGGATGCACGTACGCGTCTTGGTCCGAGGGATCGAACTGACTGCTGGAATCCACATTAACGCGCTCGATTCCCCTTCTTCTTTGTCCTTTTCCAATGGTGGAAGATTGCCCGGATTTTTCCGTGCTGGTGCAGGAGTGATTTCGTATGGAACTTGTTCCGACTGTTTTCCTCTGCGTCCGCTAACCAGTCCAAAGGAGTCGCGAAATCGAGTCTTCTTCCTCGGAGCCTAGTGGTCCCGCGAGGAAAGACAGCCCGGGTTCTCACAGTTAGGGTTTCAACCTGTTTAGCGACATATCTCATGAGCTTACCCTGCTCTTCCGCCTTTTTTCACAAGCAGATATCAGTTTTTTATCTCCTTGACTTTCACGGTGTTGGGCTCAGCGTTAACCGCGAGAATATTGGTCGCAGGAGTGTTGTCGACGTTATCACGACTCGAGTCGTTGTGAGGCTGTTGGTTGTCAAGATCTTAAGCTGACATTCTTGACTGTGCCCTCTGTCGTTGCGAGAAAGATTAATCCGTAAACCCTCCTCCTTCTAGCACCAAACTGTGGGAACCGAAATTCATACCATCGATTTCTGTAAACTTTAGGAAGTCAGGAAGCCCTAACTTTTCCAGGAGATCCCGGATAATCTGCCTTAAACCAAATGCAACGCAATCAAACGATGAGAACAAATAAAATAGTAAATAATTGATAAAATAAAAGGAGAGCGAAAGAAATGTTATTCCGAATCTGCATTTAAGCATTTACAAGAAAGAAAGAGCCTTGGCCACAAGAGCTGTTGGCGACGAGATCCTAGTTCTAGTAACCTAAGACTGCAAATCCCTAATCGAGTAGTAGCTTGATATCAAAAACGGAAATAAAAGCCTATTGCTCTAAGTTTGCTATAAATGCTAAAAATCTATATCTTTGTCTCCAGCCTCGCCTTCTCTTATATACTCGTCTTCAAGGCGGTTTTGCGCTTTCTTTTCTGCCCCTAGTCGAGTTTATCACTTCGGGAAAATTCCTTTTTCTCTCGATCTTCACGGTTATCTACGAAAACGTTGCATTTATCTTACGATTTCTCAATATTTATCTTTGTGTGAATAAAGATAGACCGTCCTAACACCATTAGGTTAGATTTCGTGTGAAAACGTAAGCGGGCCTTTTAGTCGCATTTTAGGCCTCTCGAGCCATTTTTCTGACTTTGAGTTTTTTTTTCGCTTTCTCCGTAAGATTGTCTTTATACGACGTTGATTTTAAGAATGGTTCAAACTTCTTGTATAGCTTAGGAAAATTTGGAGTTAAGCCAACCGTTTCTGCTTTACACGATCGGTTTGAAATTTATACGAAAATGAGTCTTCGCATTTTTATCGTAAAGTTCCAACGGTAACTCCGATTGAGATGAAACGAAACGCATTTTGATCGTTATTCAAAGAGGAATGCAAAGGAGAGACACATGTTGCCATATGGCGACCTAGGCTTGGATATCCGAGGTCACCATTTGGCGACCAGGTCTTTGAAGGGTTATATCGCCATATAGCGACCAAGACTCAAAGAGTCTAGGTTGCCATATGGTAACCTGGACTGGGATAGTCTAGGTCGCCATATGGCGACCCGGACTGTGTGGGTCTAGGTCGCCATATGGCGACCCTGACTGTGTGGGTCTAGGTCGCCAAATGGCAACCCGGGTTGTACAGGTTCAGGTTGGCATTTGGCGACCCGTGATTCTGGTGCGCAGGTCGCCATATGGCTACCCGTACCTTGCTTGTGCAGGTCACTATATGGCGACCTGTTCTCTGCGTGTGCGGGTCGCCATATGGCGACCCGTGCTTGCAGGGTGCAGGTCGTTATATGGCAACCCATGCTTCTCAAGTGCAGGTCGCCATATGGCGACCCGTGCTTGCAGGGTGCAGGTCGTTATATGGCAACCCATGCTTCCCATGTGCAGGTCTCCATATGGCAACCCGTGCTTGCAGGGTGTGGGTCGCCATATGGTGATCCGTGTTTTTAAGGTGGGACTCGTTGTACAGTGACTTGCTCCTTGTGGCTTGATCATTTTTTTGAAAACTTTCGTGAGCCGAAGCTTTGGAAGAAGCATTTTCCGGGGACTTGAGACATTGATTTCGTCGTGACCGATTTTGACCCCAACATAATATATAAGGAGAGCCAAGGCAAGGAGCACAAGGATGATTCTAGGAGAAACTTAAAACTTTTGTATTTAGAAACTTTAGGCTTTATTCTCGACAAAGTTTGGCTTCTATGACTTGCACTCGATTACTAGATGAAATTGCACATGCAAATCGATCTCTTGTTCACCCCTTTTTATATTGAACTACGTTCCACTTGATCCTTGAATGGGGTACGTACACAGCCTTTCATAACATTTCTAAGCGAGTTGCGACTCCCATAGGTTTTTCTCGGACATAGGTGGTTATGCTAGCAAACTTAGTTAGGTTTTACTGCCTGTCTCATGCGATTTACTTTGTAATCCCGTTTCCAGACAAGCTTCATGTATGCTTTTGTTTATGGAACACTTATACGCAAATTCGAAATAAAGATCTACTTTTTTCTAAATTTATTTTGTTATCTTTACATATTCTTCCGCATTTATTGAGTCACTTGTCGCCGGCTCTCGTAGAGAATCCGAACCCCAAGGAAATCAGGGTTTTCTTTGCTTTCCTCTGTTCACTAAAATCGACGTTGCAAATTTCGGTTCCCACATAGATCCAAAAAGAATTTTAGAGTTATGCATGCTTGAACTGAAGTAGTGAAAGAATGAGTGAACTATCGGGAAGTTATTCGCGATACCGTGGAAGGCCAAATCATGGAGAAAAGTCATGTGGTGATTGATAAGTCAGTAAACAAGACTTTTGATCCAAAAAATAATGCACCATCTGTCGTATAGGATGGGATCATGGGCCGAGTGAGTGTTTGTGTGAGGTCCATTATCTGTGAACGGTCGGGGTGTTACAAGTCGTATTAGAGTCAAACCTAGATGATTGTGGAGTTTTTTGTGGGTTCACATTAACATGGGTGATGTACATCCTTAGCCACAACGAGGATGTTGCGTTCTGTGAGAGGGGTGAATGTAACTCTTCGGTTTGTAATATATAGTAAATGGCTTAATAGAATTTATTTGGCTACCAATGTCACCAATGCACTTATACTTTCGGTCATAAATCCAAAAAAATCTCTAGAATTAAATGTGCTGGAGAGGGAATAGTGGGAACAAAGGTGACCTATCGGGGCGTAATGGACGATACCGTGGAAGTGAAGTTAAAACACTAAAAAAATTTATGTCCTGATTGCAGGTCAGTATATGTCGCATAGGAAGGGTCCACAGAACGATTGAGGGAGTGTGGTAGACTCATTAGATGTGGGTAGTCGAGGCGTAATATTGTTTTTTCAAAAACGGAGTCTAGTATTGTCTTAACATATATTATAATGATATAAATTTTACTTGAGTAAGGAAGTGTTGTAAAAATTTTGTTATGTAAATTTAGTTAGTATTACCTTGATTTAAAATATTTTATACTTCCTCCGTTTTAAATTATATGTCGTTTTGGAGTAAAATTTTTGTTTCAAAATAAGTGTCGTTTTCGGTTTTCAATGCAAAATTTATTAGTATTTTTATCTATTCTATTTTTCTATTGGTTGATATATGGTTAGGTGTATTGGTAATAGTGTTTTTATTTTGAAAATATGTAAAATTAAATGTTTCCTTAATCTGTGTGCATAAACCTAGAACGACAACTAATATGAAATGGAGGGAGTACGTTTTTAAAATAATATATGTTTTTAAAATACTAACTAAATTTACATAACAAAATTTTGTTATGTAAATTTAGTTAGTATGTTTTTAACTTTGGTGTTTTTTTTTGTTTAGTATTTTTTAAATAAATTTACAGTTGCATATAAATATAATTATATAATCTCGAATATTTTTGATATTTATAAAAAATCTACAAAAATATAGTCATAGAAACTAAAACAATCTTAAAAATATTTTTGCGGAAAATTTCATTATCTTCTCGATCTTCATGTTTATCTTGAAAGTTTTGCATTTATTTTCTTTTCCATTTAGCTTCTACCAAAATCAAAAAAACCGTCATTGTACTTTAGGCCTATTCCCGTCTTGAATCATGAGTGGTATTTTGTCGCATTTTAGTCCTTCTCGGTCCATTTTACGAGGTAAACGTTTTTACGATTATATTCGGAGAAATCATGGATTTATGCGATATTGGTTCCCACATCATTGATCCTATGTAATGATAGGAACCAATCATTTAACCGTGACAGAAGTGTTGTTAAGTTAACCATCATTATGTCCGATGATTGGTTCAAACTTTTACGAGAAAACAAGTATTTGCTGTTTTTATTGTAAAATCTAAACGGAAACTTCAATTGAGACGAAATGAAAGACATTTCGATCAAGATTCAAAGGAGAAAACAATGAGTGTCTTACTGAGCCTCAGAGAGTCTTGAGGGCGATGAGAGAGGCTTCAGTGCGATAAGAGAGGTTTGAGGGCAATGAGAGAGTGTGGTCAGGGTGAGTAAAGAGACTTGAGGGATATGAGGGCGATGAGAGGGTGTGTTGAGGGAAATGAGAGAGTCTTGAGGGCTATGAGGGAGATGAGAGGGTGTGTTGATGGAAATGAGAGAGCCTTGAGTGCTATGTAGGCGCTGTGTTGAGGGCGATGAGAGCCTTGTGAGGGCGATGAGAGAGTGTGTTGAGTGTGATGAGAGAGCCTTGAGGGCGATGAGAGGGATATGAGAGTGATGAGAGGGTGTGTTGAGGGCGATGAGGCCTTTTGAGAGTAATGGTTCATTTCTTCCATTCTCATAATCTCTTTTGATCGCTACATGAAATTTTGTAACTACTTGGTTTGTTTTACATAATTTTTTACGCCAAGATCTCCCCAAAATTGTTTTGCGAAAGATTATCTCATAGATTTTTTTATGAGTTTTTTCCGCGGAAACTCTCTGAATTTTGTTTTACGAAAGATTATTTCGTAAAACTGGTAAGTTACTGTAAAAACCTTTCGCAAGAACATATTTTCAATCTTTTCATGTTTGAATAGAAAATCTTTCATTTCTTGTTCGAGATGAAGTACACAGAGCTTTTTTCTCGTATCCTTATTTAAATAGGTTCGGCTTATGTGTGGTGTAGTTCATTTGATATTTCCGGCTCTTATTTGTTTAAAGAATATTTCTCGGAAGATTTTAGTCGTTAATTTTGTCATGACCGATTTTGACCCCAATAGTGTGCAGCATAATTAGATCTATGATAGAGAAAGAGAACATCAGGAACCTCAGACTCGACAATGCATTGTCTGTAAATGCTGTCAGAACAGTGTTTGTACAAATAAGGCTCATCCCAAAAGTACCTTCTGATTTCCCTCAAAATTTTCTTTTGGTGTACTTTTTGAAGTCATCAGGCTCAACATCAGCATCAAGGTAGTTTTCAATGTCTGCATACCATGGCCGATCTGGATCAGTCGCTGTGATTGTATACACCTCCAGACTTGAATGTTTACCTTTGGGAAAACCTTCGTTGGTCGGTGCATGGTGTTAAGCGACACTAATATTGGTGTTGATCGATGCTTGTTCACTTTGTAGAGACGCAAGTGCTTCTTCAAGGGTGTCGATCGACACACTCTCTAGTACCATATTCACACTACCGATAAGCTCAAAATTCATCATGTGAACATTTTCAATAGGTAGAAAATCATCTATAGGGACGTTATCTTCAATCCTGATACGCGAAAGATGATCAGCAATACCATCCTCTACCCCTTCTTATCCTTGATCTCAATATCAAACTCTTGAAGAATTAGTATCTGTCTCAGAAGCCTTGGCCTTGCATCTTTCTTTTGCATCAAGTATTTTTGAGGGAAGCATGGTCAGTTTGGAAAATCACCTTTGAACCCACCAAGTAGGGTCAAAACTTTTCGAAAGTGAATACCACAGCCAGAAATTATTTTTCTATTGTCGCATAATTCATGTGCGCGTCATCGAGTGTTCTGCTGGCATAGTAGATACCATAAAGTTTCTTGTCTTTCTCTGTCCAAGTACAGCTCCTACAGAAAAATCACTGGCATCACAAATTACTTCAAAAGGTAAATTCCAGTATGGAGCTTGTACGACAGAGGCATACACTAGATCTGTCTTGATCTCTTGAAAAGCCTTAAGGCATTCGGGGGTGTAGTCAAACTTTATTTCTATGAAAAGGAGGGTAGTGAGTGGCCGAGCGATCTTACTAAAGTCTTTAATGAATCTCCTGTAAAAACCAGCGTGTCCCAGAAAGCTCCCTATATCTTTCACACTAGTGGGTGTTGGTAGTCCTGTCATGACTTTGATCTTGGATCTTTCTACCTCAATACCACCTGCTGAAACCTTGGGTCCCAAAACAATCTCATTAGTGATCATAAAGTGACACTTCTCCCATTTCAGAACCAAGTGCTTCTCTTCACAGCTAGCTAGCACCTTGCAGAAGTTGTTCATGCATGATGCAAAATCAGACCTATAGACTGAGAAATTGTCCATAAATACCTCCATGAAATCTTCAATCATGTTTGTAAATATAAACATCATACACCTCTGGAAGGTGGCATGAGCATTACAAAGTCCAAAAGGCATCTTGCGATATGCAAAAGTACCTTAGGGACATATAAAAGTGGCATTCTCCTGATCATTTGGATGGATGAGAAACTGAAAGAACCCTAAGTATCCATATTGAAAGCAATAGTACGGGTGATTTGCTAACCTCTCTAGAATATGATAATTGAAAGGTAAAGGATAGTGATCCTTTCTTGTCGCAGCGTTAACCTTCTTGTAATCAATACACATCATTTGTCCTGTAATAGTCCTTGTAGGAATCAACTCATTCTTCTCATTCTTCACCATTGTGCACTCGGGAAGCATGGGTCGCATCTCATTCTTTTTTTTTCTTTTTTTCTTTTGGGAAAAGTTGTAGGCGAATAATGAGGTCATAGGTAATTTCCCTATCACTTCCAACAATGTGTGATCATTCCTTTGAATTAGAATAGTGGAGTCATTGGTAATGTACCTACCCCTCTGCATCTTGGGAAATCATCTCAATCTTTTAAGTTTTAAAGTAGATGTTGAAGAGAGAGAGAGAGAAGGGAACCAAAGGTGCAATGACTTGTACCTACAGACTTGCAGAAGGAACCCGATCCAATGTATACCAAGCTCTAAAGCAAGCTGATAATGTCAGGATTAGTGTTAGAAATCAGCTTTGGTTCCTTCAAACTTTCTAAGCAAGTGTGATATAGTGGTAGGATGATCCACTTTAGTATCTCTAGAAATCTCTGCAAATAACCTTCTATGAATGGTGCTAAAGGGTGGTTAGTCAATAAGAATTCTTGATCATAATCTTCTTCTTGTCTTAATAATTCTTTTTTGAAAAACTTATATATAACAAAAAAAAGCTCAAAACAATTCAAATAACATTAGTGAACCTCCCCCAGACTTAAATTACATTGTCCCCAGTGTAATTTGCCTTGGATTGGTTAGGAAAAATTAAATCATAAGTAAATGGAGTTAGAGAAAGTAGATTATACCAAACTTCCGAGGGTGTCGATCGATGGTTTTAGGTTCGTGTCGACCGATGGTAGACAATCACTGTCGATCGACAGTAGATTTAAGTTATAGACTAAACTTATCTGTTAGATCGCCATCGATCGATAGCAACAAAGCTGCATCGATCGATGTGAGGCGTGTTAGACTGAAATAGTGTGTGTGTGTGTCTACTCTCCATGGATAATATCTCTTTGGTTAGCTCTGTTAGACACACAAACACATATCAAAATGTCAAAACAACATAATAATAGTAGTACTGAGTCTAAATATAAAAGAAACATCATAAAATATGAGTATGAAAATAAGATAAAATAAGAGACGAAAGAGAAACAAGGGAGGCTACTCCTCGTTCAATGTGTCCATGTCAGGCTTCTGAGGCTGTGGCGTGGATTCTGGTGGCGATCTCTCTCTGGTTCTGGGAAGGCTGAAGCACTGGCAACGATACATCATCTCAACCCTAGCCCATATGGCACGAAGTGCGTCCACCACAACTCTCTGGAAGTCACCATGGTTGTGGCTGGGGATCTCTGGAATCTCAGGGAAGGGTGGGAGAGGTGGCTGTGGCTGTGCTGGCTCGGGTGCCGCAGCTGCTGCTACCGGATGGGCTTGTCTGAGGTCTCCTCTGCGGCGTACTCTGACCGGTGATGTGGGGAGATGCTGCTCAGCTGGTCTGAAGGCAAGGCGCTCCGGATCATCAGCAAAATCTGTCACCTCTGGCCCTGGAAGCGCTATCATCCTAGGCCCCTCGTCGTCTACGAAAGACCAATGCTTCCCCTCCTTCAGATACTGGGTCCTCGTTAAGTGACTGTCATCCATGAATCTCAACTCACTCACGACAGAGGCTCCCTCAAAACTGATACCAAGGAAGCTGAATATAGGTGTCAGGAGGCTCCCAATCGTCTCCTTCTTCGAGCCGGTACCTAATGTGGTGTGTATTTTGTTGTAGCAGGGTAATAAATATCCTAAACAATCGACTGTCAAATTAACCATAATCTTAACACACTCTATAATATTCTTGCCAAAAGAGATCATGTGTAATACTTAGGGATCAAATCCACATAGAGCAAAGACACACAATAAATTTCTTATTTCTAAAGACTAAGCTAGGTAAATATATATATATTGGTAATGAATAATCAGATTAAGGAAATATTCTTTGTCAAGAAGTAGGATGCAATATGGAAATATGCTACTAATGCAAATATGGAAATATTGTAGATGTAAATATAAATGTAAATATGCTAGATCTAGGGTTTCAAGCTTAATGAATTATAATGGATAGGAGGCACGGAAATGTAAATATTTTAGAACTCAAATGTTAACTATTATGACCCTTTTAACTCCAACTCTCGTATGCGAGCAAAAGGAACAACCATTGATCGACGGCTAAGGCCTGGTGTCGATCGACGGTGAAATCAGAAGGAAGTGTGGGCAGATTTGATAAGTCCACCAGACTTATTAGACAAGCTCTCGTATGTATCTAAAAACCTAGTTACACATAATCTATTCTTGCACAAAACCTACTCTAGTAGTTGTCCATGTCCTATCATCGAGATCCTAGTTAGCTACTCTAGAATGCAAGCATTAAGCACAATTCAGTTGATGGATATTAACTTAACCTAACAATCCTATTTTTGGGCTAATCAATAGTTGCTATCATTCAACCCTAAATCTAATTAGTAACTACTTAGACATGCTTTGTCACAGAATTCATAGATGAATAGAATAAATATGAAATAAAATATAAAAACCAAAGGAGTTCCAGGAGGACTCTGAAGGAGTCTCTCCTTTCTCTCCTAATACAAAATGAAACTAAAATTCTTTGTAAAACTTTTGTCTAACTGTTTTTCTCTCTGTCTTTTTCAAGACATAAATATAAAAACCTAAGTCTAGGATAAAACTCCTCCAGGGTATTTTCTTCTTTCTGACTTGGGCTTTGATCATCGATCGATGGCAAGTGTGTTGCATCGATCACTCTCTAGCTTCGATCATCAGTCGACGCCAAGTGTGTTCCATCGATCGATGGCTTCATCGACTCTCTAGATCAACTGTGGATTCTTCTCTTCTAAATACGCCAAAAGCTCCAAGTATCTCATATATCTTCAAAACGTTCCTGGACCTGTAAATACTCTAAAACATAGTCTAGACATACATAATAGACACTAAATAGAGCCTATAACATGGCTTAAAACTGGTAATAAATAGGCTATATCAACTCTCCCAGACTTAACCTTTTGCTTGTCCTCAAGCAAACAAATCTGTGAAAGAGGTTTTGAAAAGTGGAGACTCACATAATATCTAGTATAATTATCACCTACTTTGTTGCAACCACATCCTATCAAGTCAATCAAAGAGAAACTGTATATACTCTATCCTAGTATAGCAACTAAATCCATTCTACCAACAACATAGAAATACTCGCTTGACTCTCCCTCTACTGATCTCATTTCTTTGCATAAAATAAAAGTGTATGCTTTACCTTAGAAAGATCAATCAAAGGACACATAGATTCTTACCTCTACAAGTATTTGAACAACAAGGTACAAAGTCTTCTCTGATTCCTTTCTTTTCTCTTTTCCTCCCTTCCCTGAATTTTTTTTTATCTTTATGATCCCATCTGATTCTTTTTTTTTCTTTTTTTTCTTTCTTTCTTTTGGGAAAAGTTGTAGGCGAATAATTGGGTCATAGGTGATTTACCTATCCCCCACTTCCAACAATGTGTGATCATTCCTTTGAATTAGAATAGTGGGGTCATTGGTAATGTACCTACCCCTTTGCATCTTGGGAAATCATCTCAATCTTTTAAGTTTTAAAGTAGATGTTGAAGAGAGAGAGATAAGGGAACCAAAAGTGCAATGACTTGTACCTACAGACTTGCAGAAGGAACCCGATCTAATGTATACCAAGATCCAAACCAAGCTGATAATTTCAGGGTTAGTGTTAGAAATCAGCTTTGGTTCTTTCAAACTTTCAAAGCAAGTGTGATATAGTGGTAGGATGATCCATTTTAGTATCTCTAGTAATCTCTGCAAATAACCTTCTATGAATGGTGCTAAAATGTGGTTAGTCAATAAGAATTCTTGATCATAATCTCCTTCTTGTCTTAATAATTTTTTTTTGAAAAACTTATAAATAACAAAATAAAACACAAAACAATTCAAATAGCATAAGCGAACCTCCCCCAGACTTAAATTACAGTGTTCCCAGTGTAATCTGCCTTGGATTGGTTAGGAAAAATTAAATCATAAGTAAAAGGGGTTAGAGAAAGTAGATTATACCAAACTGCCGAGGGTGTCGATCGATGGTTATAGGTTCGTGTCGACCGATGGTAGACAATCACTGTCGATCGACAGTAGATTTAAATTATCGACTAAACTTATCTGTTAGATCGCCATCGATCGATAGCAACAAAGCTGCGTCGATCGATGTGAGGCGTGTTAGACTGAAATCGTGTGTGTGTGTGTCTACTCTCCATGGATAATATCTCTTTGGTTAGCTCTGTTAGACGCACAAACACATATCAAAACGTCAAAACAACATAATAATAGTAGTACTGAGTCTAAATATAAAAGAAACATCATAAATATGAGTATGAAAATAAGATAAAATAAGAGACGAAAGAACAACAAGGGAGGCTACTCCTCGTCCGATGTGTCCATGTCAGGTTGCTGAGGCTGTGGCTTGGCTCCTGGTGGTGATATCTCTCTGGTCCTGGGAAGGCTGAAGCACTGGCAACGAGACATCATCTCAACCCTAGCCCATATGGCACGAAGTGCGTCCACCACAACTCTCTGGAAGTCACCATGGTCGTGGATGGGGATCTCTGGAATCTCAGGGAATGGTGGGAGAGGTGGCTGTGGCTGTGCTTGCTCGGGTGCCGCAGCTGCTCCTACCGGATGGGCTGGTCTGAGGTCTCCTCTGCGGCGTACTCTGAGCGGTGCTGTGGGGATATGCTGCTCAGCTGGTCTGAAGGCAAGGTGCTCCATATCATCAGCAAAATCTGTCACCTCTGGCCCTGGAAGCGCTATCATCCTAGGCCCCTCCTCGTCTACGAAAGACCAATTCTACCCTTCCTTCAGATACTGGGTCCTCTTCAAGTGACTGTCATCCATGAATCTCAACTCACTCACGACAGAGGCTCCCTTAAAACTGATACCAAGGAAGCTGAATATAGGTGTCAGGAGGCTCCCAATCGTCTCCTTCTTCGAACCCGTACCTAACGTGGTGTGTATTTTGTTCTAGCAGGGTAATAAATATCCTAAACAATCAATTGTCAAATTAACCATAATCCTAACACACTCTATAATACTCTTGTCAAAAGAGATCAGGTGCAATACTTAGGGATCGAATCCACAAAGAACAAAGACACACAATAGATTTCTTATTTCTAAAGACTAAGCTTGGTAAATATATATATTGGTAATGAATAATCATATTAAGGAAATATTCTTTGTCAAGAAGTAGGATGCAATATGGAAATATGCTACTAATGCAAATATGGAAATATTCTAGATGTAAATATAAATGTAAATATGCTAGATCTAGGGTTTCAAGCTTAATGAATTATAATGGATAGGAGGCACGAAAATGTAAATATTTTAGAACTCAAATGTTAACTATTCTGACCTTTTTAACTCCAACTCTCGTATGCGAGCAAAAGGAACAACCATCGATCGACGGCTAAGGCCTGGTGTCGATCGACGGTGAAATCAGAAGGAAGTGTGGGCAGATTTGATAAGTCCACCAGACTTATTAGACCAGCTCTCGCATGTATCTAAAAACCTAGTTACACATAATCTATTCTTGCACAAAACCTACTCTAGTAGTTATCCATGTCCTATCATCGAGATCCTAGTTAGCTACTCTAGAATGCAAGCATTAAGCACAACTCAGTTGATGGATATTAACTTAACCTAACAATCCTATTTTTGGCTAATCAATAGTTGCTATCATTCAACCCTAAATCTAATTAGTAACTACTCAGACATGCTTTGTCACAGAATTCATAGATGAATAGAATAAATATGAAATAAAATATAAAAACCAAAGGAGTTCCAGGAGGACTCTGAAGGAGTCTCTCTTTTCTCTCCTAATACAAAATGAAACTAAAATTATTTGTAAAACTTTTGTCTAACTGTTTTTCTCTCTGTCTTTTTCAATACATAAATATAAAAACCCTAAGTCTAGGTCAAAACTTGTCAAGGGTATTTTCTTCTTTCTGACTTGGGCTTTGATCATCGATAGATGGCAAGTGTGTTGCATCGATCACTCTCGAGCTTCGATCATCGGTCGACGCCAAGTGTGTTCTATCGATCGATGGCTTCATCGACCCTCTAGATCAACTGCGGATTCTTCTCTTCTAAATACGCCAAAAGCTCCAAGTATCTCATATATCTCCAAAACGTGTCTGGACCTGTAAATACTCTAAAACATAGCCTAGACATACATAATAGACACTAAATAGAGCCTATAACATGGCCTAAAACTGGTAATAAATAGGCTATATAACCTCCCCCAGACTTAACCTTTTGCTTGTCCTCAAGCAAACAAATCTGTGAAAGAGGTTTTGAAAAGTGGAGACTCACATAGTATATAAGTATAACTATCACCTACTTTGTTGCAACCACATCCTATCAAGTCAATCACATAGAAATTTTATATACTCTATCCTAGTATAGCAACCAAATCTATTCTACCAACAACTTAGCAAATACTAGCTTGACTCGCCCCTCTGCTGATCTCATTTCTTTGCATAAAATAAAAGTGAATGCTTTACCTTGGGAGTATCAATCAAAGGACACATGGATTCTTACCTTTGCAAGTATCTAAACAACTAGGTACAAAGTCTTCTCTGATCCCTTTCTTCCCTCTTTTTTTCTCTTTTTTTGAATCTTTTTAGATCTTTATGATGCCTACTCATTTTTTTCTTTCTTTCTTTTAGGAAAACTTATAGGCGAATAATGGGGTCATAGTTAATTTACCTATCCCTCACTTCCAACAATGTGTGATCATTCCTTTGAATTAGAATAGTGGGGTCACTGGTAATATATCTACCCCTCTGCATCTTGGGAAATCATCTCAATCTTTTAAGTTTTTAAGTTGATGTTGAAGAGAGAGAAGGGAACCAAAGGTGCAATGACTTGTACCTACAAACTTGCAGAAGGAACCTGATCCAGTGTATACCAAGCTCCAAAGCAAGCTGATAATGTCAGGATTAGTGTTAGAAATCAGCTTTGGTTCCTTCAAACTTTCTAAGAAAGTGTGATATAGTGGTAGGATGATCAACTTTAGTATATCTAGAAATCTCTGCAAATAACCTTCTACGAATGGTGCTAAAGTGTGGTTAGTCAATAAGAATTTTTGATCATAATCTCCTTCTTGTCTTAATAATTTTTTTTTTGAAAAACTTATATATAGCAAAAAAAACTCAAAACAATTCAAATAGCATTAGCGAACCTCCCCCAGACATAAATTACACTGTCCCTAGTGTAATCTGCCTTGGATTGGTTAGGAAAAATATAACCATAAGTAAATGGGGTTAGAGAAAGTAGATTATACCAAACTGCCGAGGGTGTCGATCGATGGTTATAGGTTCGTGTCGACTGATGGTAGACAATCACTGTCGTTCAACAGTAGATTTGAATTATTGACTAAACAAATCCGTTAGATCGCCATCGATCGATAGCAACAAAGCTGCATCGATCGATGTGAGGCATGCTAGACTGAAATCGTGTGTGTTTGTCTACTCTCCATGGATAATCTCTCTTTGGTTAGATCTGCTAGACACACAAACACATATCAAAACGTCAAAACAGCATAATAATAGTAGAAATGAGTCCAAATATAAAAGCAACATCATAAAATATGAGTCTGAAAATAAGATAAAATAAGAGACGAATGAGCAACAAGGGAGGCTACTCCTCGTTCGATGTGTCCATGTCAGCTGCTGAGGTTGTGACGCGGCTCCTGGTGGCGATATCTCTCTGGTCCTGGGAAGGCTGAAGCACTGGCAACGAGACATCATTTCAACCCTAGCCCATATGGCACGAAGTGCATCCACCACAACTCTCTGGAAGTCACCATGGTCGTGAATGGGGATCTCTGGAATCTCAGGAACGGGTGGGAGAGGTGGCTGTGGCTGTGCTGCCTCAGCTGCCGCAGCTGCTGCTACCGTATGGGCTTGTCTGAGGCCTCCTCTGCGGCGTACTCTGAGCGGTGCTGTGTGAAGATGCTGCTCAGCTGGTCTGAAGGCAAGGCGCTCCGGATCATCAGCAAAATCTCACCTCTGGCCCTAGAAGCACTATCATCCTAGGCCCCTCGTCGTCTATGAAAGACCAATGCTTCCCCTCCTACAGACATTGGGTCCTCGTCAAGTGACTGTCATCCATGAATCTCAACTCACTCATGACAGAGGCTCCCTCAAAACTGATACCAAGGAAGCTGAATATAGGTGTCAGGAGGCTCCCAATCATCTCCTTCTTCGAGCCGGTACCTGACGTGGTGTGTATTTTGTTCTAGCAAGGTAATAAATATCCTAAACAATCAACTGTCAAATTAACTATAATCTTAACACACTTTTTAATACTCTAACCAAAAGAGATCAGGTGTAATACTTAGAGATCGAATCCACAGAGAGAAAAAACACACAATAGATTTCTTATTTCTAAAGACTAAGCTAGGTAAATATATATATTGGTAATGAATAATCATATTAAGGAAATGTTCCTTGTCAAGAAGTAGAATGCAATATGGGAATATGCTACTAATGCAAACATGGAAATATACTAAATGTAAATATAAATGGAAATATGCTAGATCTAGGGTTTCAAGCTTAATGAATTATAATGGATATGAGATACGCAAATGTAAATATTTTAGAACTCAAATGTTGACTATTATGACCCTTTTAACTCCAACTCTCGTATGCGAGCAAAAGGAACAACCATCGATCGACGGCTAAGGCCTGGTGACGATCGAAGGTGAAATCAGAAGGAAGTGTGGGTGAAATTTGATAAGTCCACCAGACTTATTAGACCAACTCTCACATGTATCTAACAACCTAGTTCAAAAAAATTTATTCTTGCACAGAACCTACTCTAGTAGTTGTCCATGTCCTATCATCGAGATCCTAGCTAGCTACTTTAAAATGCAAGCATTAAGCACAACTCAGTTGATGTATATTAACTTAACCTAACAATCCTATTTTTGGGCTAATCCATAGTTGCTATCATTCAACCTTAAATCTAATTATTAACTACTCATACATCATCTTTGTCACATAAATCATAGATGAATATATATATATATGAAATAAAATATAAAAACCAAAGGAGTTCTAGGAGGACTCTGAAGGAGTCTCTCCTTTCTCTCCTAATACAAAATAAAACTAAAATGCTCTGTAAAACTTATGTCTAACTGTTTTTTCTCTCTGTCTTTTGTAAAACTTATGTCTAACTTACATTGCAAGTTTAGACAAAGAGTGTCTAATATATAAAGAGATGTTCAACTCTAATTACTACGAGGCCTTTTGGAAAGGAGTTCAAAAGTAAATTCATACGGGTTAGCCTCTTAAGCCCAAAATGGACAATATCGTATTGGCGTGGTATGTATTTTGTTCTAGTAGGGTAATAAATATCCTAAACAATCAACTGTCAAATTAATTATAATCTTAACACACTCTATAATACTCTTACCAAAAGAGATCAGGTGTAGTAGTTAGGGATCGAATCCACAGAGAGCAAAAACACACAATAGATTTCTTATTTCTAAAGACTAAGCTAGGCAAATATATATATTGGTAATGAATAATCATATTAAGGAAATGTTCTTTGTCAAGAAGTAGGATGCAATATAGAAATATGCTACTAATGCAAATATGAAAATGTTTTAGATGTAAATATAAATGTAAACTAGATCTTGACCCCTGCGTCCGCACGGGTATTTGTTTTCACTTTTATACATTGCTATTTGTTTTATCAAATTAATAGTAAATAACTTAACAATAATCATATAACAAATTATAAATTTAGGTATTTCTAAACATAATATTCATATAATTTGCATTTGTAAATTTAATTTATTTCTTTTAAATTATCAATTGTATTTCTCATTTTTTATAAACATGATTTTTACAGCTCTAGATTGTAAAATAAAATAGTGTTTATTCTACAGTTTAAACTTTATATCCGCGCAACTATTATTCAAACCGCGCAACTGTTATATTCTTATAATTCAAATATATGTATTTGAATTGTATTAATCATCAAATTATGTAACATATATTTGAAAAGTAACTTCATACATTTTACTAAAATATTTATAGTTTATATTTTGTATGTGAAATGTTATAATAATATATATGAACATATAACATTTAAAGTTTATAGTTATTTTTAAATAATTTCTTTATTTTTACTGTAAAATATGGTTAGATAATAATCAACTTAAAAATAATCATAAATTTGGTAAGTTTGTTAGAGAAGAATCTAACAAAATAAATAATTTATATTTACTTAATTAAATTTGGTATGTTTGGTAAGAGAAAAATCTAACCAAATAAATAATTTATAATTAATTCATTAATAGAAATTAATTGAGTGGCATTCCATGGTAAATATTGAGGAAAAGTTTGAGGTATTTCAATTTTGTACTTCAGTTTTAACAGTTTAGATATGCTAGATCTAAGGTTTCAAGCTTTATGAATTATAATGGATAGGAGGCACGAAAATGTAAATATTCTAGAACTCAAATGTTAACTATTATGACCCTTTTAACTCCAATTCTCGTATGCGAGCAAAAGGAACGACCATCGATCGACGGCTAAGGCCTGATGTCCATCGACGGTGAAATCAGAAGGAAGTATGGACGAGATTTGATAAGTCCACCAGACTTATTACACCAGCTTTTGCATGTATCTAACAGACTAGTTCAACATAATCTATTCTGGCACAGAACCTACTCTCGTAGTTGTACATGTCCTATCATCGAGATCCTAGTTAGCTACTGTAGAATGCAAGAATTAAGCACAACTCAATTGATAGATATTAACTTAACCTAACAATCCTATTTTGGACTAATCCATAGTTGTTATCATTCAATCCTAAATCTAATTAGTAACTACTCAAACATGATATTTGTCACATAAATCATAGATGAATAGAATATATATAAAATAAAATAAAATATAAAAACCAAAGGAGTTCCAGGAGGACTCTGAAGGAGTCTCTCCTTTCTCTCTTAATACAAAATAAGTTCCAGGAGGACTCTGAAGGAGTCTCTTCTTTCTCTCTTAATACAAAATAAAACTAAAATGCTCTGTAAAACTCTGTCTAATTATCTTATGTTCTTTCTATCTTTTTCAAGACATAAATATAAAATCTTAAGTCTAGGTCAAAACTCGTCAAGGGTATTTTCTTCTTTCTGACTTGGGCTTTCATCATCGATCGATGGCAAGTGTGTTGCATCGATCACTCTCAAGCTTCGATCATTGGTCGATGTCAAGTGTGTTCCATTGATCGATGGCTTAGTTGACTCTCTAGATCAGCTGCAGATTTTTCTCTTCTCAATGCTCCAAAATCTCCAAGTATCTCATATATCTCCAAAACGTTCCTGGACCTGTAAATACTCTAAAACATAACCTAGAAATACATAATAAACTCTAAATAGAGCCTATAACTGGTAATAAATAGGTTATATCAACTCCCCAGACTTAACCTTTTTCTTGTCCTCAAGCAAACAAATATGTGAAAGAGGTTTTGAAAAGTGGGGACTCACATAATATCTAAGTATAACTATCACCTACTTTGTTGCAACCACATCCTATCAAGTCAATCACATAGAAACTTTATATACTCTATCCTAGTATAGCAACCAAATCCATTCTACCAACAACTTAGAAAATACTAGCTTGACTTGCCCCTTTACTGATCTCATTTCTTTGTGCAAGTATCTGAACAACTAGGTACAAAGTCTTCTTTGATCCTTTTCTTACCTCTTTTTCTCTCTTCTCTAAATATTTTTTTTAGATCACAATGATGCCATCTCATTCTTTTCTTTTTTTCTTTTTCTTTTTCCTTTTCTTTTGGGCAATGTTTGTAGGTGAATAATGGGGTCATAAGTAATTTACCTACCCCTCGCTTCCAACAATGTGTAATCATTCCTTTGAATTAGAACAATGGGGTCATAGGCAATGTACATACCCCTTTGCATCTTGGGAAATTATCTCAATATTGTAAGATTTTAAGTAGATGCTGAAGAGAGAGAGAGAAGAGAACCAAAGGTGCAATGACTTGTACCTACATACTTGCAGAAGGAACCCGATCCAGTGTATACCAAACCCCAAAGCAAGCTGATAATGTCAGGATTAGTGTTGGAAATCAGCTTCGGTTCCTTCGGACTTTCTAAGAAAGTGTGATAAGTGGCATGATGATCCACTTTAGTATCTCTAGTAATCTCTGCAAAATAACCTTCTAAAGATGGTGCTAAAGTGTGGTTAGTTAATAATAAATTTTTGATCATAATCTCTTTTTGACTCAATAAAACTATATATAACAAATAAAACTCAAAACAAATCAAATAGCATTAGCAAACCTCCCCCACACTTAAATTACTATGTCCCCAGTGTAATCCGCCCCGGTTTGGTTAGGAAAATTTAAATCATAAGTAAGTAGTTGAAGTAAGAAACTCGATACCAGACTTTGTAATAGAGTGTTCATCGATGTGGCGATGTTGATGTCGACCAATGGTCATGATCCATGGTCGATTGATGTGGATGATTCAAACTCGATCGATGGTAAACCTGTAGGTTTCTGCTCTTTTTTTATATATGTATAAAACTCAAAAATAGAAAACAATATTAGTAAACCTCCCCCAGACTTAAATTACACTATCACGAGTGTTATTCAGTCCGAGATTGGTGAAGAAAATAAATCATAAGGACACAATTTGATAAAGGAAAACGGTATTCATGCTTGATGATGGTGACCGTCGATCGATATAGTTAAGTGACGATTGATCGATACGGAGAATACTCCGTCGATCAACAATGATCAAGTGTCGATCAATGCTCTGTGCAGACTCTGTAGAAACCTGTAATAGTATAATAAAATCCAAAATTAGACTTAATGTAATCAAGAAAATAATTAAAACTTACTAAACAGTGGGTTGCCTCCCACTCAACTCTTGGTTATAGTCTTAAGCTCGACGTTTGAACTTACTGACTAGTATGGAGGTGGATCAACACTTGAAAAGAAAGTGTCTACATCTTCTCTGCTCATCTGAAACCATGTACCAATAAAGCTGCTCATCTGAAACCATGTACCAATAAAGCTCTTCATTGCTTCATCACTTATGGTTTTCTCATTCTTTGTAACCTCTCTAGCAACTTCCATTGAATGCATTCTTCTTTGTAGGTTCTCAATACTGTGATATAGCATTCTAAGTCTTGCAGCTGTAGTCTCTGATATATCTTCCAGTTGTTGAGAAATATCTTCCTTCATTAGGCTCTGAGAAAAAACAATCTCATCAAACCTATCTTCCAGTTGTATTTCTGCTGCTGTCTTCTACCGGTTGGCTTCAGTGTCGATCGATGGTCGTAGGCTGTTGTCGGTCGATGCTTGTTCTTCTGACGTAATCGCATCCTGTCTTTGTATAGTATCCAAATCTTGCTTCATCTCATCCATGCGTGTAGTCAAACTGGTAAGGCATATGTCTATAGGATAATAGACATCATCAAATCTTGTGTAGAATTCATTCAGTGACATCTCTTGAGCTTTCTAGACCTCATGCACAATATCATCAATCTCTGTTCTGCTGTATGTCCTTTGATTTTCCATAGACATACTGCTCCTTGCTGCATGTTCTGGTAGACATATGTAGCTATGCTCAAACATAGTAGCTCTCTCTAGAACTGCTCTAATGTCTTCAGCTTGCACATTCACTACTCTTCCGTCTGTAGCTCGTGCATTACCATTCTCATCTCGGTATATGCCATACTCATCTTTCTTTTCCCAATGGAAAATTCTTCTGCCTTTAGCATTGTAAGCTCTCGTACCATGCTCGATACAACCGTCGATCGATGCGTGATGTTTGCTATCGATTGATCTAAGATGTGGAGACGTGTATGGAATATTGTGAATCTGCTTGATCTTCTGCTTCTCTATGTCGGTCGATATTGAATGAGGTGCGTCGATCGATGCGCGTCTATCCACTTTTGCCCAGCTGGCGTTGTCTGATACAAGATCATGATATTCAACCAGCTCTCCTTCTCCATTGATCGATGGTGTATGGTGGTCGTCGATCAAAGCTTGATTACAAAGTTGTTCACACTCTGCTTCTTGGTCGATATCGATCAAAAGCGAATAGTTGCTGTCGATCAATGTCAATTTACCATATTGATGAGAAATTTGGATAACACCGGCCTCTTCCATTGTGGTACCACGGTACTCAATTTTCTCTTCCTCTCTGTAATCTTTGTCGTACCCGAGGTAGGCTGGGGTGTAATTTCCATATGCATGGCAGGTGTTGGTCGGTTCTGGGGTGAGGCTGTCGATCGTTAACAAAGGGTGGGTGTCGACCGATTGCTGAGCAGCAAACGCGTCGATCGGTGCTCTGGGTTGGGTGTCAATCGATGCTACATCCTTAGACTCCTCGTTGAACTCATAATTGCAGAAGCATGTGGCCACAAGTTCTGCATCATTAGACAACTTTGTGAGGGAAGGTTTATTCTTATAAATTTCATAATTAATATTAGGATCGATCAAAGAGAGGCACAACCTGTTAGTTTTCATGTTACATATAGCTCCCACGGTAGCCATGAATGCTTTTCCAAGTAGTAGTGAAGAGTTCCAATTGATCTGGATATCCATGACATGGAAGTCTATAGGGACTAGGACATTCTGAATCTGCAGGTGGACATCTCTACAAACACCTCCTGAATCACTCTGAACCAATCCACAAAAATGAATGAATCACTGGAAGGTTCCACTCTCAAGTTCAGCTTTTTTGCCATAGCTCTGGGTATGATGCTTACTGATGATCCAGTGTCACAGAGGGAATTTGGAAACTCGTGCCCTTTAATCAAACATAGAATCACGAACTTCCCAGGATCACTTTTCTTTTTCAGCATGATCCTCTGCTCTTGAGTTGTCATATTCATGACTTTCTGTAGATGAACACATTTTGTTGCAGGAAACCATCTATCGATTCTACAGTCCCTCCATTGATCGATGGTTGAGGGTTTTCCCGATACTGCTAACTCCATGGGTGTCATCAATCGATGTGCTTTGACCTGTGTCAATCAATGCATGTACGACCTGTCGGACGAACTCGAATTTTCCGCACGGGAATCCCTCTTTAGCAACCTTTCTCTCTTAACTTCTACCCAAAAATCATCATAAATCAATGCATTGACGTGGTGACTCTGTCCAGCCTCTATTTTCTCCTTGATCAGGCTTTCATGTCTCCTAATAGTTTCACTTGTCTGCATCACCTGATTCTCTAGCTTCTTCACATGGGTGTTGAGATTTTCGAACTTAGTTTTGAGGTTGAGGTACATGCCATCTATCTTTCCATTGAAATCTACTGTTATCTTCTGCTGTCCCTCTAAAACTCTGTCAACCATTGCTTCAATCTTGCTTCCTTGAGCTTTGGGAGGATGGTTCTAGTAGTAGGATGAGTCATAAGTTTTGTTGTTGTTGAAGGGCCTTCGCTATGAACACTGATTAAAGTTACTCCTTTGACCATTCCCAAAGGAGTTCTTGTTGAAACCTTGATTCCCTTGTCTCTAGAAACCAATCCCATCAACGTAGTTCACATCCTCTTCAATCTCATCATCTCCAAACTCAATTTCTTTCACTTCTGCAAAAGTGACTTGTTTCCTGAGAAATATATGTACACTATCTAGTTTTGCATTGACTTCTTCAATCTGCTCGTTGCTCATTGCTGGAGTTGACTTCTTCCTCTCAAAGTTTATGTTCTTGGTGTTGCTGATGGATGCCAGATTCTCAATCAACCTTATAGCCTCTTCAGGACTCATGGTGCTGAAATTTCCTTCACTGTCTGTGTTTAAAGCCATCTGGTAATGTAGTCCAATACCTCTAAAGAAAGTGCTGAGAAGTTTCACTTCGTTGAACCCATGATGTGGATAATCTTTCTAGTATGATTTGAATCTGATCCAGGAATTTCTGAAGGATTCCGAAGGGTCTTGTGAAAAGGTGGCAATCTTGCTCCTCAGGTCTTCTGCTCTTGTGTCATCAAAGAAGTTGCGCAAGAAAGCATTCTTGATGTCAGGGATCCTGGTGGTAACTGCTTGAGCCAATATGAAGCTTCTCCAGCAAGTGAGTACTTGAAGAGCTTACAAAAAAGATAGTCCTCAGGGACTCCATTGGCTTTAATGGTAGTCACTAGATCCTCAAATCGCTCCAGATGATCCATAGGGTGCCCATGTCGCAGCCCATGGTAGGGTGTCTGTGCTACAAGTCCAAAGAAGGCGGGTTGGAGGACGAATGGCGGATCTGTTGGCGTAGTACTGGTCTGGACGGTTGTAGTCAGACAGTGTTCTCTGAGCAGCTTAGGCATTAGCTTCAGGTTGAGCTTCTGCAGCGTCTGCTTCTGCTTCTGCATCAGGGATTATAGTCCCCTGATCGTCTATCTTCTGACATGCTGCATTACACAGGTGAACGTCAAGGTCACGCAGGTCTCCGTTCTCATCCCTAATCAGTATCAAAGTCGCAACCATCTGAACTCGTCTGTGTCTGTCGATCGATGCGGGTTGGTTGACGTCGATCGGTTCTAAATGGTCAGCATCGGTCGATGAATGTATGTTGATGTCGATCGATGGATGTAGGTTGACATTGGTCGATGCTGAGTGATCAATGTTGGTCGACGACAGAGTTCGGATGATGGTCGATACGGTACGTGAAGAAGTGTTGGTTGACGCGGTTCTAGTGCTGTTGATCGATGCTTGTCGTCTTTCTCTACGGATCGAGCGTTCAATTCTGTCAGGGTCAGAGGGTGATATCAGTTCTTGTCCTTTGTTGTTTATGGTGCTTCTTTGCATGTACCTGAAAACAAGGGAAAGAAAAAATTATTAGTAACTTAAAAATCAGTAACAAACCTAGACTAAATTTTAGAAATTAAATCTAATGGCGATCTATTCTCCCCGGCAATGATGCCAAATTTGACGTTGTGTATTTTGTTCTAGCAGGGTAATAAATATTCTAAACAATCAACTGTCAAATTAACCCTAATCTTAACACACTCTATAGTACTCTTGCCAAAAGAGATCAAGTGTAGTACTTACGGATCGAATCCACAAAGAGCAAAGGCACACAATAGATTTCTTATTTCTAAAGACTTAGCTAGGTAAATATATATATTGGTAATGAATAATCAGATTAAGAAAATATTCCTTGTCAAGAAGTAGGATGCAATATGGAAATATGCTACTAATGCAAATATGGAAATATTCTAGATGTAAATATAAATGAAAATATGCTTGATCTAGGGTTTCAAGCTTAATGAATTATAATGGATAGGAGGCACAAAAATGTAAATATTCTAGAGCTCAAATGTTAAATATTCTGACCTTTTTAACTCCAACTCTCGTATGCGAGCAAAAGGAACGACCATCGATCGACAACTAAGGCTTGGTGTCGGTCGACGGTGAAATCAGAAGGAAGTATGGGCGAGATTTGATAAGTCCACAGACTTATTAGACCAGCTTTCGCATGTATCTAACAGTCTAGTTCAACAAAAATCTATTCTGACACAGAACCTACTCACCTAGTTGTCCATGTCCTATCATCGAGATCCTAGTTAGCTACTCTAGAATGCAAGAATTAAGCATAACTCAATTGATGGATATTAACTTAACCTAACAACCCTATTTTGGGCTAATCCATAGTTGTTATCATTCAACCCTAAATCTAATTAGTAACTACTCACACATGATCTTTGTCACAGAAATCATAGATGAATAGAATATATATGAAATAAAATATAAAAACCAAAGGAGTTCCAGGAGGACTCTGTAGGAGTCTCTCCTTTCTCTCCTAATATAAAATGAAACTAAAATGCTCTGGAAAACTTATGTCTAACTGTTTTTTCTCTCTGTCTTTTTCAAGACCTAAATATAAAAACCTTAAGTTTAGTTCAAAACTCGTCCAAGTTATTTTCGTCTTTCTGACTTGGTCTTTGATCATCGATCGATGGCAAGTGTGCTGCATCGATCGCTCTCTAGCTTCGATCATCAGTCGATGCCAAGTGTGTTCCATCGTTCGATGGCTTCGTCGACTCTCTAGATCAGCTGCAGATTCTTCTCTTCTAAATGCTCCAAAAGCTCCAAGTTCTCATATATCTCCAAAACGTTCATGGACCTGTAAATACTCTAAAACATAGCCTAGACATACATAATAAACTCTAAATAGAGCGTATAACATAGCCTAAAACTGGTAATAAATAGGCTATATCATTACCCTTGATAGGTTTGTCCTTCAGGGTCGCCAGGTGCTCAACAAAAATAGCCACCAAGTTCACCCGCTGATCGCTCACTGGTGGGAGAAAAATCTCATTGTCGAGCTCCACTAAGTCTCTGACGGAGTAGTACATCAGTGTGAGCTCCTGAACCCTACCCTTGTTGGGTTCCATCTTGCACAACAAAGTGTTGGCAAGGGCCTTCAAGAAGTAGCGAAGGGTGGGGTGACGGATGTCCGTCTGAGTAGTCGAGCCAGATTCGAAAGGGCCTGTAGCAATGAGTCCCCAAAAAGGATGCAGACCTGGGAAAGGAGAAACTGTGAAGGCGAGAGTATCAGACTCGAACCCATAGATCTCGCAGAGAGCTGTGGGATGGTGATCCGGTACCAGATGCCTCTGATAAGAAAGGTCAATGTGTCCTTGTTTTCCACTTTCACCCGCGGTCTCCTGTAGAGAACCTGAGATGTAGCGATGCTATGACGGACCAAGTCAGGGTAGAGAGGGTTTGTCCTGGTGGCCATCGTGCCAAATCCTAGCTCCCGCGCCATCTCTCTAAAGTCGGTCAATAGCCTCAGCTTCTTCAGGGTGCATTTGTTGACGAACCATGTGGGCTAGATAGAAACGCTTTGCCAAGCGTTGTAGTAGAGGCTGTCAAAATCGTCCCAGTCCTCACGCACGGGACGATGTGTGCATTCCCTCGATGCCACGGCATTTTGAGGGTTGGGATAGTCCTCGAATGTGACGAGTAAATCCTTTTCCTCTTTAGGCCAAGGGTCTCAGTATGGAGGACCCAGTGGCTGAGTACTGGAACCACCGATCTTGTATCGTGTCTTGGTTCGTTGTTCGTCCATCTGCATATAAGAAGGAAAATCAAGAATCAGAATTGATGTTAAATAAGAAACCGTCGATCGATGGAACTTCATAGGCATCGATCGACAAAGTCTTACGACTATCAATCGACGGTGCCTCATAGGCATCGATCGACGGTTCATCGCGAACCAAGGGTTACAAAATCCAAAAGAACAAACTCAAATCATGCAAATCATATGTAAATATCGTAGATAGTTCCTAATCTAGTACTCCATTGCCTTAGATCATCCTAAAATACGAGCTAAACACTAAAAGATTCATTTTTTCTTCAAACCCTAAAAAGTTCCTAAACTAAGAGATTTAGAGAACATACCTTGGTTATGGAGTAATTTAGTGAGTTAATCAAGTATGAGGGTTGAAAATCAAGTTATTTAGGCTCAAGAACGAGCAAAATCGGCCGAAAATTTAGAGATAAATAGAGTGTTTACTCGTATGAGTTTTTGGCGGTTTGGAGAAAAGTGTTCTTATGAATCGGGGTTGTGTCGAGTTAACCTACTCGACGCTCGCCATTGATAGACATTCCTATATGGGCATGGATAGATGGTTTGTTCTGTGCTTCCATTTTTTATTTAAGAAATTTGTAAATAAAATTAATCATATATTTGTTATTAATTATTTATTATATGTATATATATTATTTTTTAATTTTTTTATTAGCAATAAATATTAAATTAGTGGGTTGCCTCCCACTAAGCGCTTGTTTAGAGTCGTTAGCTTGACAAGACATGGGTTTATCATTCTGGGTCTGGTATTTCGAGACGCATGTTCTGAGTATGCGGAATTTCAGCTTCGGCCCAGTAATGTTTCACTCTTTACCCATTCACCATGAAATCCTCTCCTTTAGGATTAACTAAGACAATTGCCCCGTAAGGCGTAACCTTTTTTATGGTGAAGGGTCCAGACCAACGAGAACGTAGTTTTCCGGGAAACAAAGTCAACCGCGAGTTATACAGGAGTACTTGGTCGTTTGGTTCGAAATACCTAGAAAGAATTTTCTTGTCATGATAAGCTTTCGTTCTTTCCTTCTATAACTTTGAGTTTTCGTAGGCTGGTGCCTATTTTTGTCTAGCTCATTTAGCTGGATTAATCTCTTCTCTGTTGCGGGTTTAGCATCAAAATTTGTGTTTTTGACGGCCCATTTAGCTTTATGTGTTAATTATACTAGGAGATTGCATGCTTTTCCATAGAGCAGGTGGAATGGGAAAGTACCTAATGGTGTTTTATACGCTGTTCGGTATGTACAGAGTGCATCATCAAGTTTTTGAGACCAATCTTTTCGGGATGATCCTACCGTCTTTCTAAGATCTCTTTGATTTGACGGTTGGATACTTCTAGTTGTCCGCTGGTCTGGGGATGGTAGGGTGTGGCTGCTCGATGGCGAACTCCATGTTTCTTGAGTAGTTTTTCAAACACTTTGCTTATAAAGTGGGTACCTCCGTTGCTTATGACTACTTGAGGGATTCCAGATCTAGAAAAATGAGGCCTTTAAAGAGTTTAACTACTACGGAAGCGTCATTTATCGGAGTTGCTATCGCTTCGACCCATTTGGATACGTAGTATACGGCAACTAATACGTATTTATTTCCGTGCGAAGAAGGGAAAGGGCCCATGAAATCGATGCCCCAGCAATCAAACACTTCAACTTCGAGTATGAACTTTTTTTCCATTTTGTTTCTCTTGGTGAGTTTTCCTCTTCTTTGGCAAGGATCACATTTTGCTACATAGGCTTGAGCATCTCGAAACATAGTTGGCCACCAAAAACCTGCTTGTAGAATTTTTGACACTGTCTTAAAACTAGCGAAGTGTCCAGCGTAGTCAGACCCATGACAATGATACAAGATTTCATGTGTTTCGCTTTCAGCAACACATTGTCTGTATATTCCGTTAGAGCAGTGTTTATAAAGATAGGGTTTATCCCAGTGATATCTTCGGATTTCTCTCAAAAATTCATTTTTATGATATCTTGTGAAGGGTTCGGGTTCCACTTTGGCCGCAAGATAGTTTACTATATCCGCATACCAAGGTGTATCAGGGGTGTTCAGTGAACACACCCCCTACTTAAACTTCTACCTCCGGGAGAGTCATTAATTGAGAATGAAGGATTACAGTTGACGTTGATATCTATTGGAATGGTTATGTGATCGTCCGTTCTGAATGCATTATTGATCAATGCTTTGCGGTTATAGTCGTTCGATGAGCTTAGCGTGTTATCAGTTGATTCCTCTTCATGTGCCGAACTGATTTTGCCAACGAAAGTTGATTCTGCTAAGTAGACATTTTCGGTGGGTAAGAAATCATCTATAGGAACATCGTCGTCTACTCTTATTCGTGATAAGTGATCTGCGACTCCGTTTTCCACTCCTTTCTTGTCTTTTACTTCTATATCAAATTCTTGGAGAAGCAGAATCCATCGGAAAAGTCTCGGCTTGGCATCCTTTTTGTTCATTAAGTATTTCAACGCCGCGTGGTCGGTGTGAACAATTACTTTCGAACCGCCTAGATAGGATCTAATTTTTTTGAAAGCGAATACCACGGCTAGTAGCTCTTTTTCCGTTGTCGCATAATTGTGTTGCGCTGGTCCAGAGTTCTACTGGCGTAGTATATAGCATGCAACTTTTTGTCTTTCTTTTGTCCAAGCACTGCGCCTACAGCGAAATCGCTTGCGTCGCACATAATTTAGAATGGTAGATCCCAGTCCAGTGCTTAGACAATAGGAGCAGATACGAGTGCTGATTTGATTTCTTTAAAAGCCTTGAGATATTCATGTGTAATGTCGAATTTTACTTCTTTGCACAGGAGTGCAGTGAGGGGTCGATCAATTTTGCTAAAATCTTTTATGAATCTCCTATAAAATCCAGCATGTCATAGAAGTAATGTCGATCAATTTTCCTGATTTGATTTCTTTAAAAGCCTTGAGATATTCATGTGTAATGTCGAATTTTACTTCTTTGCACAGGAGTGCAGTGAGGGGTCAATCAATTTTGCTAAAATCTTTTATGAATCTCCTATAAAATCCAGCGTGTCATAGAAAACTTCTAAAGTCTTTGACATTAGCAGGTGGCAGCAGCCCAGTCATTACTTCAATCTTTGCTTTGCCACCTCGATTCCGGCTGCTGAGACCTTGGGTTCCAAGACAATTCTGTTGTTAACCATAAAGTGGCATTTTTCTCAGTTCAAAACAAGATTTTTCTCTTCCCATCTAGCTAATACCTTAGACAGGTTATCGAGACATGTTTTGAAGTTTGGACCGTATACTGAGAAGTCATCCATGAAAATCTCCATGAAGTCTTTGATCATATCCGTGAATATCGACATCATGCATCTCTGAAAGGTCGCATGAGCGTTACAGAATCTGAATGGCATTTTGCGATCCGCGAATGTTCCATAGGGACAAGTGAATGTAGTTTTTTCTTGATCATCCGGATGTATGGGAATCTAGAAGAATCCTGAGTACCCATCGAGGAAACAATAGTATTCGTGGCTTGCAAGCCTTTCTAGCAATTGATCGATAAAGGGTAAAGGGAAATGATCCTTTTGTGTGGCAGCATTAAGTTTCCTGTAATCGATACACATCCTATATCCGGTGACAGTTCTCATGGGGATCAATTCATTTTTGTCATTCTTCACTACCGTAATTCCACCTTTCTTTGGAACAACATGAACCCGACAAACCCATTTGCTGTCTGAGATCGGGTAAATAACACTTGCTTCTAGAAGCTTCATGATTTCCTTTTTGACTACTTCCTTCAGGCTGGGATTCAATCTTCTCTAATGCTCAACGGATGATTTGGATTCATCATCAAGGTGTATCCTATGCATACATAAATCGAGAGAGATTCCTGGGATGTCATCTAATGAATATCCGAGAGCCTTGCGGTGTTTTTGCAGTTTATTCAGCAATAATGCTTGATTTCCGCTGCTCAGGTTGGCATTGATGATGACAGGATAGGAATTTTCGTAAAGAAAAGCGTATTTAAGACCAGCGGGAAGTGGTTTAAGATCGATTTTAGGTGCTTTCTCTTTGCTCCAGTCGTCGGTTACACCATCTTGTCGATCGACGGTACTATCGGGGTGTCGATCGATGGGTGGCAGGTAGATCAAGTTCTTCGGTGTCGACGTTGAAGATTTCTTCAGTGGCATCCATCAATCTCATATATTCTTCATTCCGATCATCCATCGCAAAGATGTCATCTTCATGAGATGTGATTTCTCGCTCGAGAGGATCACTTGAGCATGCAACAATGAATGATTCTTCTGCTAGGTCGGAGAGATAATCAATATGGTAGGGTTGGCCGTCGATCAAAGGCTGTTTAATTATTTTTTCCATGTAAAAGACCATCGGTATCTTCCCGATGTTGAGGCATATGTGCCATCCTCTGACATCAATGATCGCTCCGGCCGTGGTCAGGAAAGGTCTCCCCAAAATAATTGGATTTCTGGGTTCTCGCTCGTATTTAAGCACTATGAAATCTGCAGGTATATCGCAGTTATGAATGCGTATCGGGCACATCTTCAAGGACGCCTTATGGAATTCTAGTGGATCTATCAGATAGAACGAGAGTGACCCTGGTAGGTTGAAACTGTTTTAGACCGAGTGTGACTGCAACTGAATAAGGCATTAGGTTTACACTAGAACCTAAATCACAGAGGGATCTTTGGAATCTTTCAACGCTGATAGTGCAGTCCAGAACAAAGCTACTGGGATCAGGGAGTTTAACCAAAGTTTTTTCTTGAATGATTTTGCTTACTTTTTTGATACCATCATCACGCAATGTTCTGATTCATGGAATCCTCACGTTGTCGCATCCTTCACGTACTTCTTAATAGCAGGCGAGATGTGATTGGCGTCGCTCAGTGGCATCTCAATGCTTACTTTGTCGAACGCTTTTTTGCATATTGCTTTTTCTTGCTGTTTCTTTTTTCTGCTTAGCGTTCCTTGGGGGAAAAGGGGGGTTTGCTTGGTAAACCCTTGTTCTGACCGGTTTGATCGGTTCTGGGTCTGGATGTCAATCGCGTCTTGCTTCGGAGCGTCGATCGATGGTAGGTTCACACTGTCGATTGATTCTTGGTAACGAGTGCCGATCGACGTTTCTTACTTTTGTGTCCTTTTCCTTTTGTTTGTCAAACAAGTCTTCCAGGTCGTCAGTTTGGTCCAATTCTTCAAATTTGGGTGAAATCTTGGGGATTTACTTGTTTGTGTCGAGCGGAACGGGATGCGATTACTCCTTTTCCTCTGTCGTGATTCTCGCGAATTTATCGATGGTGATGCTTTCACTAACGCCAGGTGTGAGTCGTTTGCCACTTTGTGAGGCCACGACGTTGCAATGTCTCTTGGGGTTAACGTCTGTTTTACCAGGTAAAAATCTGTTCTCTCTCCTGATGGACATAGCGTTACTCACCACTTGACTGTTGATCCTCTTAATGTGTTCACTTAGAGTTTACTTTTCTTTTGTCATCTCCGCATATATCAGATCTAACTTTTCGTTGAGGTCGGCGGCTATTCTACTGTTTCCAGTGAAGATTTGATTCATCTTAAACTTTGGACTTCCTTCGTATCTATCCACAGCGGTGTCGTAGTTGCTTGTTAAATTTTCAGTTCTCTCACTAAATTGTTGGTTGTTCAAACTCATCACATTTGAGAATTCAACTTGGTTTTCGAAGTCGCGAGAGACAACATCGTCTGGGAGGGTCGCAACTGATGCTAGAGTTTTTCTAACTCGGATTGAGTGCTTATCCTCTATGAGCATTGGCGGTTCATTCTTTTTGGCGTCTCTTATTTCGTAAGCTCTACCTAAGTCCATGTTCTCTATCAGCCTTTTAGCGCTTGCGGGGCTTCTGGTGCCGAAGTTCCCCTCGCTGGCTGTATCAAGGATGGTTTGGTAGTCTAAGTTTAGTCCTCTATAAAAGTGTTGATGAGTTGGGGTTCTAAGAATCCATGGCGAGGGAACAAAAGCTGGAAGCTTTTGGATCTATTCCAAGTGTTTTAAAGGATTCGCGGCTACCTTGAATGAGTGTGGATATTTCTCTCCTTGCCTCCCAGTATCTTTCCTCTTCAGCGAAGTGATTGATGAAAGCGCTTCGAATTTCTTCCCAGCAGGTCAGGGACCCTGCTGGAAGCTGGTTCAACCACCTCCTGGCGTCACCTTCAAGGGAAAAGGGGAAGAGTTTGCAGCGTTTGAAATCGTCGTTCACCATGTCTTCTAGCATCTCGATGTGATCGTTCGGGTGTTCAGTAAGAAGACCACTGAACTGATTTTTGCAGGCCATAACTAGGAAGTCGATATCAAGCTCAGAGCTTCCTGCATGGTTTTCTGATAATCGAATTGCGGACCTATTGGAATAGGTCCTGCTGGGGTTTAGGTATTCAAATATTGGCAATTCATGCTTTATCTCATTCTTTGGAGATTTAGTGATTTGATCAGGGATTGCAGTCTCCTGATAGTTAATGAGTTGGCTTGCTTTGTTTCTGTTATTTTTCATTAGTTCTATAAGGACTATTTTCTTATTATCAGCATCACTAAAGGCGTACTTACCTTCTTCCGGCTGATCGGTATCGATAGATGGCAACAGAAGGGTGTTGTCTGACAGTAATGGACTCGCATCGATCGACCCTAGATGCGCTCCATCGATCGATCTGTGATGTCCTGAATTCATATTCTTTCCTTTAAGTACATGTGTCACATGATCAGTGAAAGAATAATTTAGCATACAGTAAAGTAAAAAGAAAATCTAGACGATATTCTAAATGAAATCTAATGGCAATAAGAAAGAGTCCCCGGCAACGGCGCCAAATTTGATGTTGTGGGTATTTTATATCACTTCTCAAATTAACCCTATTTTTCACTTTACTCTCTCAAATAAGAGGTTCAATGTAGTACTTAGGGATCGAATCCACGTAGACTCTAGGATTGCACAATAGATTTATTGTTTTCAAATTAAAGCTAGAAAAATTGTAATAATAATAATAAAGATGATTTAAAGATTGATTTAGTTATTTAAGATTAGATTAAGGGATTAGACTTAGGGGAAATTCTCAGGTAGTATTAGATAATGCAAATTAACAAATTGCTAGGGTTTTAATTAGGCGTCATTCTCGAACTCAACCCTAGGTGTTTACGAGATCGCTCTCGCGCATCTCAGCTGAGTGTCGATCGATGGCCACAAGGTGGCGTCGATCGATGCTCATTTTAAACAGTACTGGTTTCGCGGTTTGATGGGTTCTCTAAACTTCCGATTCAACTCTCGTTTGTTATCAGATATTTAGATTGTTTAAGATAGGTTCAGGGTCATAACCATGCTCTCGCTTGCGCTATGGAACCCTAATTTCTAAGATTGAGGTGATCAGATTCAACCTAGCATTAAGAACAACTTAAACAAAGAACCAAGAAGATTACCCTAACAATTCTATAAAGTAAACAAGACATTACTACCGTTGAATAACCATAATCTAACAATAAATTACTCAAACATAGCAACAAAAAACATGATTAAGGTCTGAAAAATTGCCTAGAATAAACTGAATAATAAGATAACGAGTTCAAGATCTTCTCAGTAATGATGATTAGATCTCTCTCTCCAATAAACGTAACAAGGTGTTCCAACTCTATTTCAGTCTCTCTCTTCTCTGGCTGCTCTCTTCTCTAAATCTAAGATAGAAAACCCTAATAAATAGTCTAAATTTCAGCCAAGGACTTGTCTTGCAAATGATCAGACTTTTGGGTTAAATTTGTAATTTCTCAAGTCTTCATTAATCTCAGTCGACTTGTTCGTCGATCGACACACAAAGTGTGACATCGATCAATGCTTAACGCATAAACTGGATCCGACATTGAATTTCTGGCTGAGCATCTGACAGGAGGGTTTTTATGTATTTCAATGCAAACTCTATCAAATTAACCCTACGAACTACTCTTGCCAAGAGAGGTCAAATTGTAGTATTTAGGGATCGAATCCACAGGGAGCATGGGCACACAATAAACTTAATACAGTCGTGATTAAGCTAGACAAATAGATTAATAAGCAATAAATAAACTATAGAAGATAATTGATTGGTTGGTAAGTAAACAATAATAATAAATAGCTAGATCTAGGGTTTCAGACAAGTGGATTATAGAGGATAGAAGCCAAGGGTATTAATCATAGAACTCGATATCTAAAATAAAGACGTCAAGCCCTCACTATGAGTCTAATCTATTGACTAAGCCGATGTCTCAGCTCTTGCTTGTTGACATGGAATGACCGTCGATCGATGGCAATGATCCTGCGTCGATCGATGGTCTCTTGGGTCAAGCTTTATGACCTAATTCAATAAGTTCACTAAATTAACTAAATCAACTCTCATTTGTTTCTAGCAACCTAGCTCAACATGATTAATTATGGTAGTAGACCATGCTCTCGCTTGCGCCTAACTATCCTACGATCATGGTTCTAGTTAGCTATTCTAGAACACAAGCAATAAACACAATTCTATTGATAGATCTAATAATCACTCAGCAATTCTATTGTTTGGCTAATCCATCAATACCATTAATAAACCCTAAACCTAACAAAAGATCTACTCAAACATGATCTTTGCCACAAAAATCATAGATTAATAGAATATATATAATATAAAAAACCAAAGGAGTTCTAGGAGGAATCTGAAGGAGTTCCTCCCTTCTCTCCTAACCCTAGAACAATGAATAGAATAAAAAGTTGCGTAGCCATCAACAATGGCTTAGAAAATATATAAATAGGGTTTTAAGTCGTCCAAGGGAATTCTCAAATTACCACAAGGAGTGACTTTACTCTCTCAAATAAGACGTTCAGTTGTAGTACTTAGGAATCAAATCAAAAAGGATCTAGGGCACACAGTAGATCCTCATAAGCAGTGATTAAGCTAGGTAAATTATGAGAATAGTAAACAATAGGGTGAACAAAGCAATTTCTCAGTGAAATTTAATTGAGGTTTGTAAACAGTTATGGGAAAGCGCTAGATCTAGGGTTTCAGGTAATCATGATTATAGTGATATAGAATACTTAGGTAGTCAATCCTAGAACTCAACTTCTTATGTGAAAGTATTCCAGCTTCCACTGTGAATCAATCTTATTGACTAAGTCCAAAACCTCAGCTGTCGCGTTTCGATATGGATAGAACGTCAATCGATGCTATGGTAAGAGCATCGATCAATGTTCTCTTAGACAAACATTAGCGAGTTGATCGATAAGTTCACTAGTCTTGACTAGATCAGCTGTCGCGTTTCTCTAGCAATCCTAGCTCAAGGCAATCTATTATGGTGCAGAACCTACCGTTGTAGTTGTCCACAATCCTATATTCAGGGTTGTAGTTAGCTAGTCTAGAACACAAGCATTACAAGCAATTCCTTGAAGGATATATATCACCTTAGCAGTTCTATAATTTGGGTTAATCCTTCATAACCTATTTAAACCCTAAATCTAACAAGTGAATTACTCAGACATAGCAAAGTAAATCATAGCAATAATATAAATAAATTGCATGAATATAATAGGTAGAAAAACTGAAGTTTCAATACAAAGCTCTGAAGGAGTCTTGGATCTTCTCTCCAAAGTACTAAAAACCCTAGATATGTTTGCCGTGGAAAATAAGAAAGTATGAAAACATTTTTTCCCAGAAAATGGCAGAGCACATAAATATTAGGTTAAAGTCAGTCAGGGGTAATCTTGTAAATATGCGGGACTTGGGCTTTAAGTCGGTTGGGAACCAAGTTGGGTCTTGCGCGCTTCACTATCGATCGACGACAGATGATGTCTGTCGATCGATTATTGACTCTGAATATCGAGTTTGGACTGGTTCAATGGCCAACTATGAGCTTTTTCTATCTTTATCTCCAAAATGCCCCAATATCACCACTTTTGTTCCTAAACACTTATGATCCTGTAAATATTGTAAAAAGACTCCAAAACAGAATAAATATATCCTAAAACACTGATATACTATGGCTAAAAATGGGTAAAATCTATGGTATATCAACTCCCCTATACTTATCATTTTGCTTGTCCTAAATGAAAGAGGTTTGAAAACAACATGGACTCACTTAATTTAAAATCACTACTCTCACTTATGCAAATATGATAGGTGAAAGTTGAATCATTACTAACCTTGGATGGCTCCATATACTCCACACTAGCTTAGTCACCATACCAGACAAACACACAACTCCACAGATAGCACCTGACGTACCCCTCTACTGACCTCGTTTTTGCATAAAATATATGTGTATGCTACATCTTGGGAGTATCAATCACTAAACACATGTAATCAACTCAAGCAAGTATTTGGATTCAACATGTAGTTTTTTCTGACTCTTTCCCTCACTCTTCTCTCTTCTCTGAATCCTATTTTCTCAATGCTAATGAACAGTGATGCTGATGCAGTCCATCATGTTTATCTTTATTGATTTTCAACAAATTTTCTCTCCTTTTTGACAAAGTGTAAGCGAATAATAGGGTCACAAATAATTTACCTACCCCCGCTTCCAACGATGTGTGATCATTTCTTTCTGAATTAGAATAATGGGATCATAGGTAATTTACCTACCCCTCTGCATCTTCCAGGAAATCATCTTAATCTTTTGTACTTATGGATGCTGAAGAGAGGTGAAAGAGGAATCATAAACATACAAACTCTAATACCTTCCAGGCTTGCAAGAAGACTCTGATCCAATGTATACCAAGCCCCAAGACAATCAAGTAAAGTAGATTAAGGTTGGAAGTCATCTTTGGTTTCATCAGACATTCTCGGCAAGCATGGAAGTTAGCATTTCGTGATACACTGCGGTGTTTCTATCTAATACATCCTGCAGTCAATAAATCTAGATGGTGCTAGAGAGTGATTAGAATAGCAATCAAATTGTATTTGATGATAATCCCCTTCTTTACTTAATAAAAACCTTTTGGAAAAATATTTTAATAAGACTCAAAATAAACTTAATATCAGTAAACCTCCCCCAGACTTAAACAACATTGTCCCCAGTGTTTATTTAGTTGAAGTTTGGTGAGAAAATAAATCATAAGGACATAATTAAACAAGGAAGAACGATATACATGCTCGCTAATGTCAGTGTCGAGCGATACAGTGAAGTGTCTATCTATCATTGCTCGTGGTTTACTGTCGAATGATATCGACCAGGTCTCATCGGTCGATGCTTAAAGCAATCGTCTCCTCGGAGCTTTTTTGACCTGTAATAAATTGAATACAAAAAACAGTAGAAATTCAAAATAAAACTAAGGAAAACTTACCAATGGGTTTCCTCCCATTAAACATTTTGTTATAGGGCCTATTCGTTACTCCATCCAGATAAGCCATCTGAATGGAGATGAGAGTTTTGTTCGGTTATGCACTAAAAGTACAAGTCATTCGAATGACTTTTAGAAATTTAGGTTTAATTTTAGAAACCAGCCGGCTGGACCAAATCAAACCATTTGGCTGGAGATGGTTTATTCAAAATGATCAAATGTCGATATTCCCCTTAATACAATTCAAATATTACAAACCTATTTTTTATCATTTTCACTCGTATCTTTCTCTCTCTCTGCCGTCACTCGAAACTCATCTATCTCGCCATGAAAGGAGCTTGAAGCTCTCACCTAACCGTCTGTCATCTCTCACTGTCTCTCTCGCATATCTCGTCTCTCTCACCGGTCTCTCTCGCAGTCTCTCTTTTTCTCTCTCTCAAGTTTGTTTGTGTTTGTTTTTCTTCTTCGTAGATCTATTGATTCACTTCGGTTCATGCTTGTGTTCATCGCAGATCTATAGATTTCATTTGGGTTTATGCTGGATTTTCTTGTTAATGTGTTTGAGAATGTGTTTCTGAAATTTGATTTGCTAGTGTTCGTCGAGATATCTCTGATTTGTCAGTCTCTGCGTTGAAAATGAGATCTTTTCTAGACTCTGGATGAATCTTTTTTGTTTATGAAATGTGGGTTTGGTTGAACAGCTTGCAAAGGATGATTATGTGGACTGAGACATAAAGCTATTGATTTTCAAGAGGATTTGTTGGGGTTAGATTCCATCTACCCGCATAGGCCCATTTTGGTGCGATCTTGGCCCATGAATAACATCGAAGTCGGCCACGTGATCCATTAAGCCGACTTTAACGAACATCGGAGTGCGATATATAAAGAGAAGGTTGGGACGAAGAGAAGACACACACAGACATCCAAAATAAACCTAGAACTAGGGTTTTCATACAACTTGTTCTTTGCTTTCTTCTTCATCAAAACACCTGATTATAATCAATATACTCTTCGATTTATTCTCTGAATCGTCTGTTTGATAAACTCACCATTGAAATCGATCAACAACCAAGGTTACCGATTTCAGATTCAACAATTGGCGCCATCTGTGGGGAGTTCAAACAGTAACGATCAAGAGACACCGATCAAGACGATGACAGGATCTCCGACGAATCCAACAGGTCAACAGCCAGTCGACCTCAACACCGTTTTAGTATCTCTCGCCGCCGTGGTTCAACGACTTGATCAACAAGATATCACAAACAAGGCGACTCAAGAACGTCTAGAAGTAATTGCCGCTGCGTGTTTACCTCCTGCGCAAGCAAACAATCAAGAGTCCGATACGGCTATTCCAAACCGTGGCTCGAGATCAAACAGCCGATCAAGCGACCAACGAAGAGCTCCTTCGACTCCAGGGGACAATCAAGGATATGTCATCTTGAATTCATCAAGCCACGAGTTTCGCACCAGAAATCGACCGAGCCTTGGAAGCAACCCAAAAAAGATAACCGACATCCAAGTTCGACACCAAGACAAACTCTGAGTACCCTCCTTCCGCGGAGACTCAGAACCTAGCGATCATATGACCAGCTTTAACATCGCCATGGGCCGAGCATACTTCACCACTGAGGAGCGCGACGCTGGCTGTTGTCAACTCTTCGTCGAAAGTCTAGCAGGGCCAGCCCTTACTTGGTTTTCTCGGTTGTCAGCAGACTCCATCGGCACCATCAAGGAACTTTCTACCGAGTTCCTGAAGCATTATTCCATGTACATTCGCCAAAGGGCTTCCGCCACTGACCTCTGGAAAATAGCTCAAGGCCAAAAGGAATCTCTCCAAGATTTTATGGAACGATTCAAGAATCTCGTCTCCAATGTCGATGTCACAGATAAAACCGCAGTGGAGGCATTACACAATGCATTATGGATCAGATCATCTTTCCGATCTCATCTGTACACAAACAGTACAATCATTCTGGAGGACGCCCTCCACAGAGCCAACTGCTTCATATGTATGGAGGAAGACAACGCGGCTTATAACGCAAAGCAAAATGCGTTGAAACTCCAACTGACACCAAAGGCGGCACCCCTCGCCCAGGAACCTCGCCAGCACCAACCTTACAACGATAAGAAGGGTAAGGTTTACTCGGTAGCCGAGGAAACAGGAGCAACATCATATGCAGCACATACCGGACGACCATGGAATGTGTGGGACAAAACCTTAGAAGGGAAACCCCTAACTTACGATGAAACTAAGTTCTGTACCTACCATACAGCCAAGGGTCACGATACAAAAGAATGTAAGCAGCTCGCAAAAGCCCTATTCTCAGCATTCAAAAAGGGTGTCGTCACTCCTGATCCACCAAAAGCTAAGCAAGCAAGAAAAAAGGGGAGCTGGACAAAAAACAAGCAAGCGAACGCCAAAACACAGGAAGTCCGCCTGGAGGATCGAGACACAGCCGCTCCGCCAAGACAATGGGACAATACCGATACCAAGGACGAGAGACCACAAGTGGCCCGACGAATCAACCTCATCTCGACGCACCCCTCGACATCGTCTCCCTCTGAGAACACCAGTGACTGAGATCTCCGGGAACACCTCCAACAGAAACGTTCAAATACCGATATGCGAGATGTCCTTCTCCACAGAAAGAGAACAAAGCTCTTAGACGAGGATCTCCGTCAGAAGCTCAATCCCAGTACCAACACGGCAACATCTGATCTTAGGACATCACTATCCGACAAAAGCCCCAGCGTTTTCCGGCGAGTGAATGTCATTCTGGGAGGGTCTCCCATATGCAACAACTCGGTAAAGGATATAAAGGAGTACCAACGCAAAGCCGTGAGTGCTCATCGATGGCCGACAAAACACGAAGCAGAAACATCCATAACATTTTCGGATCTTGACCTAACCGGTATGGATTATCCGTACAATGACCCTCTGTTGGTCGAGCTCCAAATCAGTACATGCAAAGTCACTCGTGTCCTTATCGATACTGGAAGCTCAGTCGACCTCATCTTTCGACAAACGCTGCTAAAAATGATGGTGGACCTCAAAGATATCAAGCCGTCCTGACGAGCACTTACCGGGTTCAATGGATCGCCTACGACGTTGTTGGGTACCATACGCCTCAACGTATTTGTCGGTGGAGTGAGCAAACTCGTCAAATTTTTCGTGATAGATACCGAAACCCAGTACAACGCGATGCTTGGAACACCATGGCCTCATCTGATGAAAGCAGTTCTGTCAACGTACCACCAATGCATCAAATTCCCTACCAAAGAAGGGAAAATTTTCACACTCAACGGGAATCAGCGTCTCGCACGAAGCATGTTGGTCTCCGATTTCAAAAATAAGCAGGTCACTTTTGCCATAGAACCGGAAAAGAAGCTGTCACCATCAAAAGAGGAGACGGTTCAGGTCAGCATCGACGCCGAAAATCCAGACAGAACCGTAGGAATAGGCTCTAAGCTCATCAACGACCTAACAACGGAGCTGACCACTTTCCTCCGCGCGAAAAAATCAACCTTCGCCTGGACAACGGGAGATATGCCTGGTATCGATTCAGCTGTAACAGCTCATCGAGTAAATGTCGACCCAACGTATACGTCAATTAAGCAAAAATGACGAAAACTCGGTCCCGAAAGAGCCAAGGCAGACAACAACGAGGTCGACAGGCTTCTCGAAGCTGGATCTATCGCCGAAGTTAAATATCCAGACTGGTTATCTAACCCAGTCGTTGTCAAAAAAAAGAATGGGAAGTGGAGGGTATGCATCGATTTTACTGATCTGAACAAAGCATGTCCGAAAGACAGTTTCCCTCTGCCTCATATAGATCAAATGGTGGACTCCACATCCGGAAACGAGCTACTCTCCTTCAAGGAAGCCTTCTCAGGTTATAACCAAATTATCATGCATCTGGATGATCACGAGAACACGCCGTTCATTACCGATAGGGGAACATATTGTTACCGAGTAATGCCCTTTGGACTCAAGAACGCAGGGGCCACCTATCAACGACTTGTCAACAGAATGTTCGCCGATAAACTGGGAATTACTATGGAAGTCTACATTGACGACATGCTTGTCAAGTCGCTCGTCGCCAAAAATCATATCCGACATCTTTCAGAGTGTTTCGATACCTTAAATATATATGGAATGAAGCTCAACCTAGCTAAATGCACCTTCGGAGTCACGTCAGGCAAATTTCTCGGATACATCGTGACACAGCAAGGAATCGAAGCAAACCCAAAACAGATTTCCACGGTCTTGGATTTGTTCGACCCAAGAACGGCTTGAGAAATTCAACGCCTTACCGGAAGGGTAGCAGCCCTTAACCGATTTATTTCGAGATCCACAGACAAGTGCCTCCCATTTTACGAGTTGCTGCGAGGGAATAAAAAATTCTTGTGGGACAAAGCATGCGAAAAGGCTTTCACCGCGTTAAAGCAGTACTTGACAACCCCGCAGGTCCTAGCAAAACCGGATGCAGGCGATACTTTGTATCTTTACATCGCAGTCTCTCCCTCCGCTGTAAGCAGCGTTCTCACTAAGGAGGACCAAGGTGAACAACATCCTATTTTCTATACCAGCAAACGCTTAACTGACGCTGAGACAAGATATCCCACACTCGAAAGGATGGCCCTCGCCGTTGTCACATCGGCAAGGAAGCTACACCCTTATTTCCAGTCTCATTCCATAGTCGTCCTTACCGACCTCCCTTTGCGAACCATACTGCAGAATGCCAACCATTCGGGAAGACTTTCTAAGTGGGCCATCGAGCTTAGCGAGTACAACATTTCATACAAACGCAGGCCAACCATCAAGGCTCAAGTTTTAGCTGACTTCATTGTTGAGATTCCTCCGGATCAAGCAGCAGAACTAGACATCCCAGTCAAAAGCTGGATTTTGCACGTCGATGGGGCCTCATCTAAAAAGGGATCATGAATAGGCGTTCACCTCCAATCGCCCACCGGAGAACTCATCGAGCAATCATTTCGACTTCGCTTTGCGGCATCTAACAATGAAGCAGAGTACGAGGCACTAATTGCAGGGCTTCATTTAGAAAAAGTAGTCGGAGCAAAACGATTGCAGGCCTTTTGCGATTCCCAACTTGTTGCTAGTCAATATAGCGGAGAATATGAGGCCAAAAACGAAAGAATGGATGCATATCTCAGCATCACTAAACACCTAGCTGCGGAATTTGATCACTTCGAACTCACTAAGGTTCCTAGAAAAGATAACTGCTTCGCAGATGCACTTGTTACGCTGGGGACCAATCAACGAGATCAAGTGAGAAGGAAGATCCTGATCCATACAGTGGAGAAGCCGAGTATTACATTACTAGAGGGCAGAGATATTCTCGATGTCTCCTTCAACGTCACCGAGATCACTTCCTCAGAAGGAAACGATGAAGACTGGCGAACCCCCTTCCTCGACTACCTCAACAAAGGAATACTCCCTGCCGATAAATGGGAATCTCGTCGACTCAAGGCAAAAAGTTCAAACTACGTATCAATAGACGGTAGATTCCACCGATGGACCGCAAACAAATTGCTTCTCACCTGCGTAGGGAAAGAGGAAGCGGAGCTCGTTATGATCGAAACCCACAAAGGCGAGGGAGGTAACCATGGCAGAGGTAGATCTCTCGCGTTAAAACTAAAATCTCAAGGTCATTATTGGCCGACAATGGTTAACTATTGCGAGGAATACGCATCTCTATGCGATAAATGCCAGCGACACGCTCCTAACATACACTCTCCAACCGAACTATTGAAGACTTCAACAGCACCGTACCCATTCATGCGGTGGGCAATGGATATAGTCGGCCCCCTACCGAGTTCTAGGCAGAGATGCTTTCTGCTCGTTATGACCGATTATTTTACAAAATGGGTTGAGGCGAAAGCTTACGTCCAGATCACCGAGAAGGAAGTCCAAAGTTTTGTCAGGAAGTACATTATATGTCGGCACGGATTACCCTACGAAATAGTTACCGACAATGGGAGTCAGTTCGCCTCTAACAAGTTTCGGGAATTCTGCGATAAATGGAGAATACGCCTTAGTTTCTCAACCCCCAGGTATCCACAGGGGAACAACCAAGCAGAGGCAACCAATAAGTTCATCATCGATGGAATCAAGAAAAGATTGGACCTTAAAAAAGGACACTGGGCCGACGAGTTAGATGGAGTACTCTGGTCTCATCGTACTGCGCCTCGAAGTGCCACAGGGAAAACACATTTCTCATTGGCCTACAGAGTTGAAGCAATGGCTCCAGCCGAGGTCAATGTTACCAGTCTTAGAAGACTGAAGCTTCCTCAATACGGAGATCTTAATCACGACATGATGATCGATTCCTAGATCAACTTGAAGAACGACGAGATCAAGCTCTATTGCGGATTCAGAACTATCAACATCTCGCCGAGTCCTACTACAATAAAAAGGTTCGAGCGCGTCCGATACAACTCGGAGATCTCGTTCTCCGCAAAGTGTTTGAAAATACTAAGGAGTGGAGAGCAGGTAAACTCGGTACCAACTGGGAAGGGCCTTACAAAATAACGCATGTGGTAAAACCTGGAGTTTACCGACTTGAGACGTCTTCCGGCGAACAAATCCCAGGATCTTGGAATTCAATCACCCTAAAGTGTTATTTCGACGCTTAGAGGAAAGAAAAAGAACTACGAGTGACTTGATCCCATCTCGGGTACGTAGGCAGCCTTTAACCGGGTTAAGTTACACACCAAAAAAAAAACTACGAGTGACTTGATCTCATCTCGGGTACGTAGGCAGCCTCTAACCGGGTTTAGTTACACACCAAAATATATATATATATATATATATATATATATATATATATCACGACTGTCTGCTCTGATCATGTAATAAATATATTTGATTGAATCCGACTCGGATCTCATCATAACCAAACCACTCAAATTCATATTTCGTTATGGATTAAAGTCGGTAGTAATCCACAGTAGGCAAACACGTCAAATGGACTTACTTGATCTATGTTCTGATCAAACACTTAGAGTTAAGTTAAATGATGAATACGACATCACAATAGACGAAAGGAAAAACTGCTCGATAACCTAAAAAGTTAAGAGTACGTTTCTTCCTAGTTTTGTAATTGCATAATGATGTCGGCTTATCTGACGAGATAAAGACCTATTTGTTTACTTTGCAAAACTATCAACCGATGTTGGTTCAGATCGTCTTTGATATCACTATTTCGACGTGATACCTTCAAAGCATATTAAAAGTTTGAGGTCGATTTCAAAAAGGAAATACATATTGAAAGATGCCATACTCGGCCATAGTTTTTACATAAGCAGGCGAAATACAAAGGAAAAAGAGAAGAAGAGGCATAATGATAAAGTACAATCTAAGTACGAAGGTCTTCGATATCCTGCGGAGAGAAGGCAGTCAGGTTGGAACCATGTTCGTCAAGACCAATCGAAACGAGGTTGATCTCGGAGTCGTTGACCACCTCCATCCTTTGAAGCTCTTCCAGTACCTGAACTTCATCGGCTCTCGCTTGTTGGAGAACCTCATCCATAGATAGGCCTTATGTCTGAATCTTCTCCAAACCCTCCCGGGTACCTTTGGCCTGCGAGTACAGGGCAAGCTTGGATTGGATCAAGGTCTGGTCCGATATGAACTTGCGCACCTTCTCGTACACTGGTGCTACCTGCTGCCTTAGAGCAGACTCAACTCGAAGCCTCTCCTTCCTCACTTCATGCTCCCGGGAATCCCTTAGTCTTCTGGTCATTGACTCGAACGCCAGCTCAATCTCCGCCTTCTCCTGCTCGAGGTTGCGACATCTAGTGTCGAGACCTTCGTTCTGAGCCTTCATCTCTTCCAGCTCTTTGGAAAGGAGCTCATTACGAGATCTCTCAAGCTCGGCTCGCTCCATTGCCTCGTTCTTCTCGGTTTTGAGATTTTTGACTTGCTCTTCGTAGGCGCCACATTTATACGCCACTTCAGCGATCTCCTTCCTTTTCCTCTTCAGGGAATCGGTCTTCAGCGCTAGCTTCTCATCCTGAGTTTTCATCTTCGCCTCGTAATCTCTCACCATGAGGTTGGCATTCCCGAAGAACTACCAACAAAAAAAGGGAAGAAGAAAACCGATTTCAAAATGGGATCTTCATAAATATTGAAAGAAGTCGGATATGAGCAGAACTTACGATAGCTCCAGCACGAGTCATCTCTCAATATCGGCTGTTTTGCCAGAGTTGCTCCACCTTTGGCATCCCTTTCTTCTTCAGCTTTATCTGACAGAAAAGGCGTGCCGGCGCCTCATGGTCCTCGACGAACGGGACGTCAGTATGCTGGTACTTGAAGTCGATTGAATGCGGGTACTCGACAACTTCGTCGGTCCTAGCAACCTGATCAGGGTCTTGGACCTGCTCCTCCTGTGGTTCATCCCCTACAGGAAGACCCACTGGATGCTCTTCCGCCGGTATCTCGTCCGTTGCTGGCACTTCGGCATCGATGGCAGGTTCAAACGAAAAGATTTCTTGAATCTATGGGTCTTAGTCGTCACCACCAAGACGTTCTCCTGGTCTTTCGAACTGCAGGGGCAAGTTTGGGCTGACAGTCGGAGTTCTGTTTACAGTTGAGGATCTTCTCCTTTTTGCCGTGCACCAGGGTACCAATCGAGTCGGCATAGGAGGGGAGAGATGCGAGCTTTAGTTTTCCCATTCTTTGATTGCGGATTCTTTCCGTTGCAATTTCAGCTGTACACAAAGAAGGAAGTCGCATCAGGAATGTAGCAAAAGTTTTCAAGTTGGGCTTGAAAAAAAAACACTTTTAGTTACCTCGGTTGATTCTGTTCAAAGCTGCTTGAATACGCGCTTCGCTGATATCAGGCCAGTGTTGGTGACTTAGTGTCCTGATAGCTTTGACTTCTTCGAGAAACGATCAAGAACCACCCTGTGACCACTTGGAAAGCCGATCTGCGACAAAGAAAATAGAGATGAAGCAGATCACTAGAAGTGCAATAATTAGAGATTCGAAATTCATACCGATATTAGCATTAAAATATCCGTTCAGTATCACTGAAGGATCTTCAAAGGATGCTTTGTTGATCTTCACGTAGAAGTAGGCTCGGTTCCAGAAGTTCACTTTTGATGGCTTCTCGGTGATTACATTGTACTTCAGGACCATCTTCCCGTAGAAGAACCCCATCTTCACCGTGATGCTAGGAGTTGTGAGCTCTTCGAATAAACGGACCGACATCTTGATGCCCAATTCGGCGGCGAGGACAGTGAGTGTTACCAGAATCCTGATTCCATTGGCTGTTTACTGACCGAGGGCTATCTTCCTTCGGTGGCAGTAGGTCGTTAGGAACTCTGGAAGAGGCCACCATAATGAACAGTTGGTGAACCAGGACTCATAAACGAATGAGTATCCTGCAGGGGAGTCCACGGTCTTTCGTGATCCATCGGTATGAGAAACAAGAACCCTGCAGGCGGGTCGGTCTGAAGAACCAGTCTACGAACGCTCTTGAACGTGGATTTAGTAGGAAAGTGGTTCTCTCATCTCTGGTTTTTCTTGACGCTCAGACGATGTTCCTGCTCCGGATCAATCTCCTCGTCAAACTCAAAGTCGGTTCCAGTCCAGCGAATGGGGAGGAGATCGGCTAAGGCCAAACTAATTGCCTTCTCGGCTGAGGCGTTATCCTTGGCAACCGAGTCAGCATCTACGTCTGGATTGTTTTGGGATGACGGTCTCGGTTCGGTTTCCTGCATCACGTCATCTACAGAGACTTGACACGACACTTCTCTTTCTTCCGGTTCTAGGTTGAACTGAACGACACTACGTTCGTTTTCGTTCAATTCAGCTAGATCTTTGGTCGTCGGCCTCAGAATCATCCCTCCGAGTGTGATCGCTCTTGGTCCGCGAAGCCGAGGGGAGCTGCTGCTGTCGGAGTTGGAGGCGGTGGCAATTGCTTTTCCCTTCAAGGAGAAGCGGTGGATGGGGGAAGACATTCTGATCGGAAAATAAAGCTAGAGAGAGAAAGAAGAGAGAAGGCAGAGAAAAAGGGAGTACCTTTGCGTTGAAGCAGCGAAGAAATGAAGAAATGAGAATTGGAAAGAGGTTTTATAAGGAACTTGGTGCGGAAGACGAGCAGTCGTCATAATTAGGTCTAACGACCTATGAATTACGACACGTGTCCCACTAATTCCGAATCTCGAGAACGCATGCGTCTATGACGAAATAGCACGTAACCTCTACGCAAAACATAGTCAACCGAGATGACATACGGAGGGATATCAGAACGTCGACTTCTTTTTTATTCATTAAATAGAGCCGATAACCGAGATCACATCATCAATGGACCCGTTCAAAGAAATTCACCGGAAAACAATAGTAATGGTATTTTCGATGAACTGGGGGGATTTATTGTTGGGGATAGATTCCATCTACCCGCATAGGCCCATTTTAGTGCGATCTCGGCCCATGAATAATATCAAAGTCGGCCCACGTGATCCATTAAGCCGACTTTAGCGAACATCAGAGTGCGATATATAAAGAGAAGGTTAGGACGAAGAGAAGACACACACATACATCCAGAATAAACCTAGAACTAGGGTTTTCATACAACTTGTTCTTTGCTTTCTTCTTCATCAAAACACCTGATTATAATCAATATACTCTTCGATTTGTTCTCTGAATCGTCTCTTTGATAAACTCACCATCGAAATCTATCAACAACCAAGGTTATCGATTTCAGATTCAACAGTATATTCTAACGCAAAAGCTTGAGAAGGTTACTCGTGAAGCATTGTTAAGGTCTGTACTCTCAAGTCATTGCAAAGCAATCTATTAGTTGTACTGTAATGCATTTGTTTGCTCCTTAGTGATGAACTTGTTTGCTGAGACTTTAATTGATTATCCATTTATCTGCTCTGTTTCATAGTTTTGATTTTCAAGCTTGCTGATGGGTTAATTTGATGGACTTCAAGTTTACAGTTTTGATCAATGTATATGTTTCATAGTATACAGTTTTCAAGCTTGCTGATGGGTTATTTTTATGTTTTTTTTCGTTCTCCTGGTTATTGTAATCAATAGCTTGTGAGGTACTGTTTGTTTGTGATTTTCATTCTTTGGTTTTGATTTGTTGTGAAGTTAAGAGTAACGTTTAGTTTTCACATGTTAATTTACTGTCTCTGCAACTTGTTTCACCCTTTTATTATTTTATTATAGAAAAGAAAGCGTAAGATACTTGCAATTATGAAGAAATGATTATTAGCAAAAGTGGTTTTTGTCTTGTTTCTTCCCCTAATATCTCCTTAAACACCACTTCCTCGTTTAATATTAGGGAAAATTGGAAAAAGAGACACTTTCAATTTTGATTTGTCTCAATAAGATTTCTAGGTGATTTTTTAGAAAACTAAGATTTTGATTCTTTTTAATACCATAATACCCTTATAATATCTTTTTTATATCAATTTAATTTGAATTAGAAAATAATCTATTAATATTAATTAATAATTAAAAAATGACACTTCAAAAACGAAAAAAAAACTCATAAAAACGAAGAAAAAAAATTCTAAACAAACCCTAAACAAACCCTAAACCCAAAATAAATTCAAACTCTAAACAAATCATAAACCCTATATAAACCCAACCTCTAAACAAACCCTATACCCCAAATAAACCCCAAACTCTAAACAAACCCTAAACAAACCCTAAAACCCAAATAAACCCAAATAAACCCAAACTCTAAACAAACCCTAAACAACCCTAAATCCCAAATAAACTAAAATTCTAAACAAACCCTAAACCCCAAATAAACTCAAACACTAAAGAAACCCTAAACCCCAAATAAACCAAAACTCTAAACAAACCCTAAAACCCCAAATAAACCTCAAACTCTAAACAAGCCCAAACAAACCCTAAACCCCAAATAAACCCAAATTCTAAACAAACCATAAACCCCAAATACACTCAAACTCTAATCAAACCCTAAATCCAAAATAAACCCCAACCTCTAAACAAACCCTATACCCCAAATAAACCCCAAACTCTAAACAAACCCTAAACAAACCCTAAACCCCAAATAAACCCAAACTCTAAACAAACCCTAACAAATAAACCCAAATTCTAAACAAACCCTAAACCCCAAATAAACTCAAACACTAAACAAACCCTAAAACCCAAATAAACCCAAACTCTAAACAAACCCTAAACAAAACCTAAACCCCAAATAAACCCAAATTCTAAACAAACCCTAAACTCCAAATAAAGTCAAACACTAAACAAACCCTAAACCCCAAATAAACTCAAACTCTAAACAAACCCTAAAACCCCAAATAAACCTCAAACTCTAAACAAGCCCAAACAAACCCTAAACCCCAAATAAACCCAAATTCTAAACAAACCCTAAACCCCAAATACACTCAAACACTAATCAAACCCTAAATCCAAAANAAAAAAAGAAATTCTAAACAAACCTTAAACCTCAAATAAACCCAAATTCTAAACAAACCCTAAACCCCAAATAAACACAAACTCTAAAATGTTATTGGATTAATGCATTCTGCTTAGGCAGTTCTCTAAAGTGCTAACGAAGAGAAAAGATTGTGGGAGGAGGAGAAAATATTCTTTCAAATATTTAGGGTAGATTTAGTTTAGATTTAAGAAACATCTCTAACCGAATATGAAAGTTTCCATATTTTTCGGATTTCCCTAGAATATGTAATCTACCTTACGTACAATAAAGTAGAGTAAGTGTGATACAAATTGTACCATAAGCGTCACATTAGGTAAAAGGCAGAACAGATTACGACACAAACTCTAGATAAGGTAGATTAGTGAGTTGGGGCTATAAATTATTATCAAACCGTAGGTAGATCTAAGACATCTTTCTTGATTATAACGTAATGAATTATATCATAGTTAGAATATGCAATAAATGTTAGTTTACGTTTTATATCTTAGATATACCTATGTATAAATTTTAGTATCTCATTTCTGGACTAAGTAGATTACCAGAATGCGTACTCTAACCATAGTTAGAATATAAAATAAAATTTAATTCCATTTTTTTTTTAAAAAAAATTAAACATATATATTGTCATACTTATGTTTCCAATAGTTTTCATATTTTTTAACATTTTTAGAATTCAATTTACTATTTTTTCATATAAGAAGGGTAAAACTTGTCCAGAATTGCCCAAAATATGAGAAATCCTATAAGGACAAATAAAAATTGAATGTGTCTCTTTTTTCCAATTTTCCCTTAATATTATTTATGTTCCTTTCATGGATGTGTTCTTTTTACTTGTGTGTATTTTTTCATTTTTTGAATTCTCTTGTTTTCCTGTAATATCTGCAGGTTGGAGTGGAAAAAACAAAATTGAGAAGCGAGAGAACTAAGGTTAGCAGTTTGTTCCAGCCATATTCTCATATGATTTACACAATATGGTTAGTTGAGCTTGGTTGCTAGTACATAGAGGTCTGATAGCTAGAGAAACTAAAGAACTCAAGTTGCATGTTGAATCATAATCGTTTTCTGATTCTAGCTGCTTTCAATTGATTTTTTCAGGTTTTGATTGGATCATCCCTTGGAATCAGATCTTATACTAGTTTGCTCAACTCTTGAAGCGTGAAGATTGAATTAAGTTTCTTAACCTTATTATCTTTAAATCTTTGTTACCGGTGATTTTGAAACCTTGTTGTCGTTGCTTTTGAAACTTTATATCACATTATATAATGTGGGTTTTCATCTTCTAGATTTAAATATTTTGAAACTTTATATCACATTATGTTATGTGGGTTCACATTTTCTAGATTTAAATATTTAAATTTTTTTATCACATTCTATTATGTGGATTCTCATCTTTTAGGTTTAAACATTTGAAACATATAAATGTGTGAATTTATAAATGTCAAAATGCAAATTTAAATAAAAATAAATAAATTTGTATGAAATAAAAATTAATAAATGTCAAAATGTTTATTTTTAAATATTTTCAGTGTAAATATAATTTAGACTAAATAATAAAACTTAGTATAGTTAAAATTCATATCAAACATATGATTAAATCAAAATAGGGGTATAATTATAACTTGTTTATTAAACTCATCTGAATGGAAATAAAAATAAAGAAACGAACATAAAATTCATCCAGATGGCTCATTCAAATGGCTCATCTGGATGGAAAAACAGACATCCCTTAAAATCTGGATGGATAATCTGGATGGATCACATAGATGGAGCAGCTGGATGGAGATGACATATGGAAAAATAAACAGTCCCATAGTCATTTAGCTTGAATTTTTGGAGGTTGTTTGGCTAATATGGAGGCAGGTGACTACTTGTTGTGAAACAAGTTTACACATCTTCTTTGCTCATCTCGAACCAGGTATCAACAAAGCTCTTGGTTGCTTATGCACCTCTGGTTATGTGGTTTTGCTGACTCTGAAGGATCCATTCTGTATATTCTAATTTTTGTTGCAGCTCCTCCATTGTTTTGCTTATCCAAGGAATGCTGTTGTGGTGAGGGTAGAAGAGTATGTCCATGCATCTTCTCATACATCTTATCTTGATTAGTCATTGCCTTCTTCATGATCTCCAGGACTCTATCTCTAATGTATTTGTCTTCTTCTTGTGAGGGTGTGGGATGAACTCCATGCATCTGAAAACATCTTTCACACTGTGGTAGACTCAGATACTTCCCTCCTGATCTATCAGCCATCTCCAATATTGCTTGTATATCCTCCTTAGAAACATTGATGACCGTTCCATCTAGTGCTTGTACATTTCCATCTTCATCTTTGTATACTCCATACTCATTAGGTTGCATTACACGGATCTTCCTTCTTGAAGGTATAGCAGTGTCAACTGCAAAACTGTGGTAGCAGTAATCTGGAAAATCGTTTATCTCATTGCTTCAAAGTGTCGAGGTTTCTATCGATCATGGCTTCAAAGTGATAATCGAACGATGGCTCTGGTGGACTGCCGATCGATATTTCACCATCCGATTCACGTTCAGCTCCAGAATCAGAATAGCATACTGCTATGAATCCTGGATCATCTCCGATCCCCATGTAGGATGTATGTGACTTGAAAACTCTCACTGGATCATAGTAGACATTAGGGTCTATGAGTATCAGGCACAACTGATTAGTATGCATGTTGCAAACTGTTCTTACGGTAGCCATGAAGGCTATCCCAAGTAGTATAGAAGAATTACAGTTCAGGTTAATGTCCAGAAAATGAAAGTCTACTAGAACTAGGATATTACCAATCTGCACCTCTAGGTTTCTAAAGATTCCTCCTGAATTTCTTCTAGAACAGTCCACAAAAGTGAATGAATCCTCTGAAGGCTCTTTCTTGAGACCTAGCTGGTATGCCATCACCTTTGGAATGATGCTGACTAAAGAACCTGTGTTGCTGAGCGCATAAGGATACTCAATGCCTATTATCAAGCAGGGTACTACAAATTTTCCAGGATCACTCTTCTTCTTCAGTGTAATCCTCTGCTTCATCTTCTCTCTGACATGATAGAACATTCTCTCTATGTCATGCTCAGTTTCCTTCATCTTTTTGAAGAGCATCCACAATTTATTGGTAATGTAAGCCTCCTCGAATGACTTATCCATGGGGATCCCTATAACCCTTTTAATAAAGCTTTCCATCTCCTTATCATTAGCTCCTCTCTTAAGATGCTTGGGAACCTTTTCCTTCCTTCTCTTCAAGGTTCATCTTTCAGTAGCCTGATCAACTTGCATAGGTTCTGATGCATCTTCAGATTGATGACTGATGTTGTTTGTTGATTTCTCAGAAGGTTTGGATTGTTTTCTGAATGCATTCAGTCTGACTTCATCGGTTTTGGGTAGTTGCACTTGGTAGGTGAGAGGGGGCGCCGATCGATGCAGGAGAACTCTTGTCGATCGTCATCCTCTCTCTGTCAATCAGTGACTGGCTCATGGTGCCGACTGATGTCTTTCGTGGTTACGCGATAGGGTGTGGGTGGATGAGTTTGTCTAGATGCAAACTCTTCATGGGTCATGATCCTCACTGTCTCGCACGATACAATTGACTCCATAAATGGTGTCAATTGATGCTCAACTTGTTGTGGCGGTCAGTGCTTGTCTGACTCTATCTGTCGATGCTCCTCCCTTGGTGTCAATCGACACCAGCGTGAACTGGCGAAACTCATATAGCTCTCAACTTCAAAATCTCCCTCCTGAAGCTTTTCCTCCTTAACCACTTGCCAGAAATCATCATCTATGATGGCATTCACATGGTGCTTAGTGCTTCATCTGCTTTGCCCTTGATGAAGGTCTCTTGCCTCTTAACAGTTTCTCCTGTTCGAACCACCTGCATCTCCAACTTCTTCACATGTGTACTCAAAGCTTCAAACTTTGTGTTGAGGTTGGTGTAGACATAATCAATCTTCCCATTTAAATTCACTATCACCTTCTAATGGCCCTCAAGAACCTGATCAAGCATTGCTTCTATCTTGTTCTCTTGAGTCTATGGTGGTGGATTATGGTAGGAAGAACTTCCATAAGCTTTGTTGTTGTTGTTGTAGGGTTTCTGATACTGTGAACTCTGGTTGAAGTTACTCCTCTTTCCATTGCCATAAGAGTTTATGTACCCACTCTAAATTCCAGGCCTCCGATTCTGAAAACCAGTACCATTGATAAAATTCACATCTTCCTCTTCGTCTCTGTCACTGTCGACGTCTACAGATTCTACATCTTCTGAAAACTAATCTGCTTCTTGAGAAGCTTGTGAACACTGTCCAGTTTAGCTTTAACATCGTCCATATGTTCCTTCGCAAGGATAGTGGGCGATTTTCTCCTCTCAAAATTAGTATTCTTGGTACTATTGCTAGATGCCAAGTTCTCAATGAGTCTCACAACCTCTTTTGGATTCTTAGTGTTGAAATTTCCTTCACTACCTGTTTTTAGAGCCATATCATATGCCAGTGCGATGCCTCTAAAAAAAAGTGTTGAGGAGCTTCACTTCATTGAATCCATGGTGTGGACAATCTCTCTTGTAGGACTTGAATCTGATCCATGATCTTTTGAATGACTATTTAGGCTCATGTAAGAATGTAGTAATCTTGCTCCTTAAGTCCTTAGTGCATGCCTCATCAAAGAAATTACGCATGAATACATTCTTGAGGTCAGTCCAGGATGTAAGAGATCCAGGTGGTAACTGCTTAAGCCAGTGCGAAGCGTCTCCAGCAAGTGAGTACTTGAACAGCTTGCAAAGAAGATAGTCCTCAGGGACTCCATTGGATTTAGTGGCAACCAGATCCTCGAACCGTTCCAGCTGATCCATAGGAAGCTCATGTGATAGACCACATTAGGGTGTCTGTCCCACGAGTGTAAAGTATTGGGGCTTCAGCTTGAAATCATTCATATGAATAGCTGGAGGACGAATAGCAAATCTTTTGGCGTAGCATTGATCTGAACGGTTGTAGTCAGCCAACGTTTTTGGGTCGAGCAGAGCAGCCTCATTTACAGCTTGAGCAGCGGCTGTAGTGGTATCAGCATCATATTAGGGATTGCAGCCCCCTGATCATCTATCCTCTGACCTGCTGCATTACGCATATGAACTTCATGGTCATGCAGGTTTCTACTCTCGTCCTGAATAAGAACTAGATTCGCAACCATGTCTCGCAGCGTTCGGTAAGAAGTGTCGATCAATGTCAATTGAGAAGTGTTGGTCGACGGATGAATAGTATCGGTCAACGTTTGCTGAGAAGTGTCGATCGACAAAACGAGGTTATTGTCGCTCGATGCGTTACGTCTCTCTCTGTGGATTGAGAGTTTTAAGCGTGCAAGATCTGAGAAGAGTAGTGTTTGTTTTTTGTTGCTTCTGGTACTGTTGGATATGCACCTGAAAGACAAGAATTTTTTTCATGAGAAAACTCAAACAATAGAATAACCTAGACTTAATCAAACTAATAAGATCTAATGGCGATCAAAGCTCCCCAGCAACCACGCCAAATTTGATATCACTCAAATTACCCTAAGGGGTTGTAGTACTTAGGGATCAAATCCACAAGGACCTAGGGAACACAATATATCCTAATCAGCAGTGACTAAGCTAGGTATATTATGAGAATAGTAAACAGCTGGGTGAACAAGGCAGTTGTTCAATTGAATTTGATTGAGGTTTGTACACAGTAATGGGAAAGCGCTAGATCTAGGGTTTCACGTAATCAGGATTATAGTGATATAGAATACTTTGGTTGTAAATCATAGAAACTTGACTTCTTATGTGAAATTATTCTAGCTTCCGTTATGAATCAATCCTATTGACTAAATCTAATACCTCAGTTGTCGCGTTTCGATACAGATTGAACGTCGACCGATGCTATGGTAAGAGCATCAATCAATGTTTTCTTAGACAAGCGTTAGCGAGTTGATCATTAGGTTCACTAGTCTTGACTAGATCAGCTGTCGCATTTCTCTAGCAATCCTAGCTCAATGCAATCTATTTTGGTGCAGAACCTACCGTCATAGTTGTCCACAATCCTAAATTCAGGGTTTTAGTTAGCTACTCTAGAACACAAGCATTATAAGCAATTCCTTGAAGGATATCTATCACCTTAACAATTATATAGTTTGAGCTAATCCTTCATATAACCTATTTAAACCCTAAATTTAACAAGTGAATTACTAAGACATAGCAAAGTAAATCATAGCAATAATATAAATAAATTGCGTGAATATAATAGGTAGAAAAACGGGAGTTCCAATACAAAACTCTGAAGAAGTCTTGGGTCTTCTCTCCAAACTACTAAAAACCCTAGATATGTTTGCCGTGGAAAATAAGAAAGTATGAAAACATTTTTTGCCTGGAACAATGGCAGAGCACATACATATTAGGTTAAAAGTCGACCAAGGGAAATTTTGTAAATATGCGGGACTTGGGCTTTATGTCGGCTGGGAACCAAGTCGGATCTTGCACGCTTTTCTGTTGACCGACGACATATGATGTCTGTTAATCTATTATTGACTATGAATGTCGACTATGGACTGGTTTGATGGTCAGCTACGAGCTTCTTCTATCTTTATCTCCAAAATGCCCCAAAATCACCACTTTTCTCCAAAACACTTATGAACCTATAAATACTAAAAAGACTCCAAAACAGAATAAATAAATCCTAACACACTTATATACCATGGCTAAAAATGGGTAAAATCCATGGTATATCACCCAAGGGACATTGCAACTGAGTAAGGCATTAGGTTCACACTGGAGCCGAAGTCACAAAGGGATCTCTGAAATCTCTCAGTGTAGATGTTGCAATCAAAAACAAAACTACTGGGGTCTGGAAGTTTAACTGGAATTCTCTCCTGAATTAAAACATTGACTTGCTTGGAGACCATCATCACACTCTGGTCGGAGAGTTCGAAACCCTGTGTTACTATCTCCTTCATGTACTTCTTGATTGTAGGAGAGATCATGATGACATTAATGAGAGGTATCTTGACAATGAGCTTTATGAAGGATTTATTGCATATTGCCTTATCCAACTCTTGTTTGGCTTTCTTTGGGTTCTTGGGATAAGGACGCTTCGGTTTGTACACCCTTTCCATAGCTGGTTCTGAAGACTTAGACGGTTGAGGATCTGGCAGAATAAGGTTTTGGTTGACACCTGTCTGATATCGGTTGGTGCTCTCTTCAGTTTTTGATGTTGCTTATATATCATGGACATCGAGTTGTAGCCTTCGTGACTCATCAGCAAGGTTCAACTTTTACAGATTTGAAAGAGGTTTCGAGCGACACTTAGAGGCGTTGATTGATACTGGTCATGAATCGTCGTTCTCGACATCTTCAAGCTCTACAAATTCATCTATGGTAATACATTTTCTCAGATTCGGGGTGAGTTGTCTTCCACTTCTCAACGTAACAACATTAACTTGACACCTTGGATTAGTGTCAGTCCTTCTGAAAAACCCAATATTATGTTCAACTTGGACATCCAATTTCTTAACATGATCGCTCAAAGCTTCAAACTTCTCATCTAGATCAGAATACATGGAATATATTCTTCCATCAAAACTTGTTGTCATATTCTGCTCCTTTCAGAACTCCTCCCATTATAGAATCTATCTTGCTCTCGTGAGTTAGTGTTGCATCATAGCTTCTTGTGAAGCTCATGTTCCTCTGCTGATCCGCAAGTCTCTGTTCACGAAAACCAATCCCATCAATTTGGTCTACATGCTTTTCTTCCACCCCTTCACATGAAAAGGTCTCAATCTCATTGCCGAACCGAAATTGCTTCTTTTCAATTAGAAAAGTATGAACTGAATCTAATGTTGCTTTCAACTCAGATATTTGATCTCCATTCGAATTCTCATTCATCTTCTTCCTCTTAAGATCAGTCCTCTCGGCACCAATGCTAGATGCCTCGTTTTCAATGAGCCATGTAGCTTCTTCAAGGCTCCTGGTTTTGAAGCTCTCTTGACTCGCATTGTCCAAAGTCGCTTGGTATGTCCAGTCGAGACCCCTAAAGAAATTATTAAGTATCTGAATCTCAGAAAAACTATGGTGGAAGTCTAACTAGTGAGCTCCGAATCTTGCCCAGGAAGCCCTAAAAGCTTCAGTAGGACCCGGAGAAAAAGTAGAGATTGTATTGCTCAGCTCCTCGGTTTGTGCATCATCGAAAAAACTGTTGAGGAAAGCGCTCCTGGTATCAATCAAGCAAGTCAGAGATCCTGGCTGCAGTTGTTTCAGCCAGTAAGTCGCATCTCCAGCAAGAGAGTGCGGGAAGAGCTTGCATAATAGGTAGTTTTTAGAGACTCCATGCACCTTTATGTTAAATACAAAATCCTGTAGTGTTTTGATATGATCCATGGTATTTTCATGAGGAAGACCATGAAAAGGACTAAGGAGAAATATTTGGGTTTCAGCTCAAAGTCTTCCCTCTGAATTGCTTATGGATGAATCACAGACCTATTAGTGTAGAACTGATCAGGCCTATTGTAATCTGCAAGTGTTCTCTGACGCACCATCCCAACATTCACAACATCAGCTATACCAAAAGGGATTGCAGCGCCCTGTTTATCGATAAATTGGTATGCGACATTGCGCGCTCAAACCTCTAGGTCTTGTAAGACAACTTTCTTATCGGCTTTCAAAATAATGATTGAAGATATACCTTCCTTCTGCTGAACCGTGTCGATCAATGCTAGGATAATGCTGATCGACACTTGTTGTCCAAAATCTGTGTTCTTCCTCAAAGTACTTGTTTCAATTAGAAAGAATTTATAAGTAACAGAAAACAAAAATCTGGGCTATACTTATAAACTAAATCTAATGGCAATAAGAAAGATTCCCCGACAACGGCGCCAAATCAAAGGCTCAAATTAACCATAGAGCTACTCTCTCTCAAATAAGAGGTTCAATTGTAGCACTTGAGGATCAAATCCACAGAGACAAAGATTTCACAATAGATTTTTTTTTGTTTTTGAGGTAAATCTGGAAAGTAAAGAATGAAATGCAATAAACCAAGAAATACGAAGTAGTTTGTAAGTTATCAAGATGAGAAACGTTAGACTCAGGGGAACTTGCATGTACTTAAGGAATGCAAATTAAATAGATTGATACTTAATTTAGTGTCAATCGATACTTCATCTAGACAAGCTTTAACGTACAAGTTTGATATGTTCACTAACCACATATACCAACATTCGTATGCGCCTAGTTGCTTAGATCATCCATGTTTCATCAGGTAATAGATGCTCTCGCTTATGCTAATTATCCTAAGATCTAGGTTTAAGGTGATTAATCATAAACTTAGCATTAAGATCAACTAGATGAAGAACCAATTGATTTTCTAACAATATTATCAAGTCTACAACCCATTCAATTAACCCTTTATGAACCCTGAATTTAACAATGAAATTACTTAGACATAATCATGAAGAACATAATAATAATCTGAATAAACTGCATAGATAAAATAGAGTAACAAAGGGAGTTCAAAATCTTCTCTCTGAAGGAATTCAGATCTCTCTCTCCAATCCTGAGCTCTCTCTTCCAAGTATAAAATAAATCTTACCCGTCAACAATGACTTTGATAAATCTAAGTCAAAATCATGTTCCAGGCTCTTTTATAATTAATGGAAACTTTTGGGCCAATTTTACAATTCTTGGATCTTCATCAAAACTTGTCACGCTTAAATTTGGGGGAGTGTCGATCTTCACTCTTTGAGTGTCGTTTGACACTTCTTCACATCTTTGACAGTTTCCTCTCACGAGTCAGACAAACTACTCTTCAGTAAAATTAGCATACCGTTTGATCTAGGATCCTGATTGCCCTCTCACCAGTGGCATTGGAACGCTAACTCAAAGTTCTATCTTGTGTAAAATAATGAGATTATTTTCACCGTGAGAAATCCTCCATCCAGAGCTAAATTTCTTACGCATCTGTGCAGTTATGCACCTTAAATAGCTCAAGAATCTCCAAAGTTCCACAAAATGCACCTAAACCTGAAAAGACTCTAAAACAGACTCCAGACACATATAATATACACTAAATAAGACTTATACTATGACTAAAAACTGGTAAAATCCATAGTATATCAGTTAACACCATCGTATCTTTGACTAAGTGAATTGATTTTATCGGTTCATAGGACCAACAACATAGAATACGTAGGTCAGACAAATCTATGGTTTTTCTGAGAAAAAACATAAAAAGCATGTTGTTAAACATTCTGTGACGGCCTAAAACACGACAAAAAGCCCACCTATGGTTTAAAACGAGAACATGCCCAAATGCAATGACGGTTTACTCAACTTTGATAAAGTAAAATGGAAGAAGAGCATAAATGCGAAGTTTCTAAGATAAACATGGATTTTGAGAAGATAAGGAAAGATTTTCACAAAAGGATAAAATCGAATCAGGGGCTGAAAAGGAAAGATGACCAAACTTGGAGGTATATATAAATAGGACCAAGGCGAAGAGAACAAGTATAGAGAAAAAACTCACTGCAACTTTATCACTTAGAGCAATTTTAAGCGATTTTGTTTTTGTTATCGAGCTGCGACCCAACTTGGTTTAAGAGTTTTTGATGGTTATAACTATAGATCTCGCTGGCAGATTTTGTGGCCGAAGCTTTTATGACATATTGTAATGATCGCTACGCTCTTATGCGGATTCAAAATAAATTCATCCTCTCTTTCCTCTCGACTTTGTATTATTTTATTGTGTTTGTTACTCGTAATTTGATCATTTGTCATTGGCTTTGCAGAAATCCAGATCCTCAAGGAAAGTAGGAATTCTTTACTTTCCTTTATAAACTAAAATCAACAGTGCAAATTTTGGTTCCCACAGTTTGGTTCTAAAAGGAGGGGGGTCGGATCAATCTTACATGTAGCCGCAAAAACGCTTGCTCAAACATGACTACAGACATGCAAGACAATCAACCACCTCACGTTGACAATGTTTGTAACACTCCAGCATCAAACGCTCCAGCAGAAAAAAATCCTGCGGCCAACGCAGAAGCACACGCTGCAATGCTCAATTAAATCAAAAATCTCTTTCAATTCTCGTAAAGAAGTCGAATGAGAAGCATAAGCTCATGAGTTCTCTATCTAAACTGGTCGAAACCTTAACGACGAGGAGTAAGGATCTTTTACCACGCGGAGCTATGAGAATCCACAGTGGAAGGAGACTCAACTTCACGACTCCACAAGACAGGCCCACTAACACGCAGAAAAACAAGTAATGTCAAAACCTCGACGAAGTAACTCTTGTCGTAACGCAGGAAAACGGGGAAAATCCCCCACCTCTTTATTGAAAACATGAGAAAACGAAATTGAGCGCGTGAACTTGGAAACAAGCGACCAGTCCGACCCTTTGGAAGAGGATACTGACGTACATTCAAGAAGGATGAGAAGCCAGACAACTCGGTAAAAATCATCATTTGACAAACCCATTACAGAAGAATAAAAAAACATCTTTTGGGTAGAACAAGAAGAACTTGTTGACGAACAAGAACATATCACTCGCAGCAAACGCCGACAAGCTTGGAAAACTATTGGCGGTTACCTTGATGAGATTAACGATCTCCGCGAGTATATCGCAAAAACGGCTACAGAGGTAAAAGCGATGCAATCACAAATTCACCACGTTACCAGCACCTCACCTGAGATCAAAAGACTTCTCGAAGAGGCCCAAAAAATGCTCGTCACCTTCCTTATCACGGGGATGATAATCTCATATCCTGGGAAGATTTGGATCCCCATATACAGTGGGACCACTGATCCCAAAGCGCATTTGCAATCTTTTCAGATCGCAATGGGAAGGGCCAAACTCAGGGAGCGCGAAAGAGATGCAGGCTAAAGCTAAATTGCCTCCTCTTCATCAAAAATTTCCTAGGAGCAGCACTCGAATGGTTTTCTCGCCTAAAGTGAAACCAAAAATACACATACTTTTACCTTTCAGACTTGAAAGAGGAATCCAATCCAGTGCATACTAAGCCCCAAAACAAGCAATTAAGTAGATTAAGGTTGGAAGTCAGCTTTGGTTACTTCAGACATTCTCAGCAAGCGTAGATGCTAGTGGCATGTCAAACAACTTTGGTGTTTCCATTAAGTACACCTTGCAGCCTGTAAATCAAATAATGGTGCTAGAGAGTGGTTATGTAGTTGGTTCCAAGAAAAGGTTCATCATCCCTAAACTGACTTTGTTTTGACTCAATAAAAAAACATAACTAACACTCAAAACAAAACACAATGTCAATAATTGTCCCAAATGTTATACAGTCCGAGATTGGCAAAGGAAATAAATGAAAACTGTAAAAATGTAACAAGGTTTCGCGAATATACATGTTTCCTACAATGATCGTCGAGGGAGGAAGTTAAGTGTCAGTGGATGTTTGGTAGTGTGGCGCCGATCGACACTGGCCAGCCATTGATCGTTGCTGGTCCTCAACTCATAAACCTAGAATCTTCTTTTTCCCAATGGACATTATTGATTGACGCTACAACAGTGTTTTCATTGTTCATCAATTTTTTATACTTAAAATAAATAAACACGAAATTAATATTAAATAAAAATTTAATAAAAATTAAAATTTACCTAAAAGTGGGTTGCCTCCCACTCAGTGCTTATTTTCAGTGATTAGCTTGACGTCTGGAGATTATATTTGGTATAGACAAGAACGAGAACTTTCTCCACAACAACTCTCAATGTCTACTTCCTTCAGCTTCAAAACACTGCTTGTGAAAGCCTCCATAGACTCTTCGCCTTTGTCTATCGTCTCAGCAATAAAGAATGCTCAAACATTTTCAAAAGGCTGTGAAAAACATTTGTTGGGCACTCTGTATTGTCTAACACCATATGAGAAGTGAGGAGTAAATGAGAACTGAGGACCGCCCTTGGTTCTTCTTCTCTTCATTTTTCTCTTTCCCCCTAACTTTTCTGACCTCGCGGTGGTGCCTTCATCAAAAAGATTTCAACACACTTCACACGCCTTGTGCTCTAATTCGCGATGGATGTTGATCGACACCGATGTGGTGTCATTCGAAATTGCTACCAATGGGCCTCGGTCGACGTCACTTCTATATCTCAACCCTCTCTGAGGAGCTACTGCATGCAGAGGATCATCAAATACACCAATGTAAGAACTTAAATGCACACTTCCATCGGGTGGAATAGGCAATTAACCTTCTGAAATAGCGCATGGAACCACAAACTTCACATGGTCATGTATTTTCTTCACTCTTTTATGTAAACCAGCAGTCTCTTCTGCGCAGTAGGTGGTTTCAGATGTTTGGGTACAACAAGGTCTAAGGCCTTGGACTTTTACATTCTCTCCTCAACTGGTTCCAACTCAATTATGCAACATTCCAACCATGAGTGTCGATCTATATCAGGCGGGTTCTGATTGATGCTAGCTTTTGGTGAAGTCTCTAGATATTTTCTCGTAGGATGCCAATTGATTCTAATTGGGTGTCGGTTGACGCTTTCCGTCAGTGTCGAGTCTGCAATGTCGTACGGACAACTCAATTTTCAGATATGTCAAGAGGTGTCAACCGACAGAAGGGGTTTGTGTCAATTGACACTGAGGGAGAATCACCAATATACGCTTCGTCCACACCGATCAGCTCTCCAGATCCATTAATTGGGTCGATAATCTGTCTTGTTTTCAGTTCTTAGCTCTGCATAGCCTCATCTGTCTATTGAACCTGAATACTTTGCTTCTTGTTGAAAGTGTTTGGGACTTCAAATTCCCCATTCAGCTCACTATAGACAGTATCCAACTGCTTATTTAAGTGTACCATCACCTTCTGCTGACCCTCTGGAGTTTATCCTAGAATTGACTCCAACTTATTATAATGATTTTATGTGCTCAAATTACCATATAACAACTCTCTCAAATAATTGATCGATTACGCTACTTAATGATCGAATCCACATAGACTCTATGTTTCACACCATATACTTGAGTTTCAGATTAAGCTATGCAGTAAATAATATAATGCAATAAATAACAAAGCAGTAAATAGATACGTTAATAAAAGGAGTTGTAAAACATATAGGTAAAGCTGAAAGACTTAGGTTTTCAGTCACGTTAATATAACTCAAATCTATAGATGCAAAGGGTTTGTTCTTAGAAATCAAATTCAATAATTAAGATATCTAGCTTTCCTTGCGAGTCTAATCTAATTCTAAATCCTATAATTCTAGTTCTCGCATGCGAATTTGGAAGAGTGTTGAGTCGATACTACAAAGTGTCAATCTATACTTCTTTAGCAAGCATTAACACTTAGATCTGTTGGGATCAAAAACGATAATCTCGAATAGATAAATGAAACATAAATAATAGGATGAATAGATATAATAGAATCAAAAGCAAAACCAAAAGAGTTCCAAGATGACTTTGAAGGAGTTCCCCTCTTCTCTCCTAGCGTCAAAGAAAACCTAAAAGAAAATCAAAAATAAAAGCATAGCCTCCACAATGGCTTAGAAAACACACACACACACACACACACACACACACACACACACACACACACATATATATATATATATATATATATAGGGTTTAAACACGTTTTAGGGTCTTCTATATATATAGGAAACTTTGGGGAAAAGTTTCAATTCATAGAACTTCATTAAAAATATGTATGTTTTCTGATTTGGAGGAGTTTCAATCGCTACCAAGGTGGTGTCGGTCATCACTAGTTGATTATCGACGGCTTCCCTTTGCAAGTCAGACATGACACTCTTTAGTAAAACGAACGTAACTTTTGATTTAGGATCCTGATTGACTTCAAACCGGTGGCTTTGGAAATTTAACTCACAGCTCTTTCTTATGTTGAAATATGAGCTTAATTGCACCGTTGAAATTCCTCCATCCATAGTTAAAATTCTGACACGTCTTCGCAATTTTGTACCTCAAATAGCTCCATAATCTTCAATGTTCCCCAAAACGTATTTGAACCTATAAACACTCTAGAACAGACTTCAAACCCATATAATAAACTATAATAAGACTCATACCATTGTCTAAAAGTGGTAAAAGCCATGTTATATCAACTCCCCTATAGCAAAAGATTCACATATCCTGCTGACCCTCTGGAGTTTATCCTAGAACTTGCCCTCAAGCAAAAGATAGAATGAACTTGTGAAAGTGGTTGAAAACGCAGAGATTCACATATCTCTTACTACTACCATCACCTATGCAATGTTGCATGCCACATTAGATCAGTTCCAACTTTAGAGGCTCTTCCATGTACTTTAACTGATGCCGTCTGACATACCCCTCTACTGACCTCATTTTTGCAAGAAATGTGTAGGCTTTATCTTGAGAATATTGATCGAAGGATACATGAACTCTTACCCTAGTAGATTTTGAGTATCCAAGTATACTTATTTTGTTTTTTTTTCTCCTTATTACTTCCTTCTTTGAATCCTTTTCTTTTCTTTTCTTATTAATTTTATTTTCTTTTTCATCTCTACAAGTGTAGGCGAATAATGGGGTCATAGAAAATTTGCATACCCCTCACTTACAGCTTTGTGTGATCATTCCATTGAATTAGAATAGTGAGGTCATAAAAAAATACTTCTACCCTCTGTATCGCAAAAAATCATCTCAATCTTTCTTTTTGCTTCTTTCTAGATGCCGAAGATATGAGAGAATGAAACTAAAAAGACACAGTTTTTTACCTTTCAGACATGAAAGATGAATCCGATTAAGTGCATACTAAGCCCCAAAACAAGCGATTCAGTAGATTAAGTTTGGAAGTCAGGTTTGGTTCCTTCAAACATTCTCAACAAGCATGGATGTTAATAGTAGGTCGATCAACTTTGGTGTTTCCATCAGTACACCCCGCAGCCAGTAAATCAAATAATGGGGCTAGAGAGTGGTTAGCCAGTTGGTTCCAAGAAAAAAATTCATCATCCCCAACCGACTATGTTTTGACTCAATAAAACAACATAACTAACACTCATAACAAAACACAATGTTAGTAACTTTTCCTAGTGTTATACAGTCTGAGATTGGCGAAGGAAATAAGTTTCATCACTGTTTATCAAATTTTTTTATACTTGAAATAAATTAACACGAAAAAATCAGTATAAAATGAAAACTAAATTAAAATTAAAACTTATCTAACAGTGGGTTTCTTCCAACTCAGCACTTGTTTTCACTCATTGGCTTGACTTCTGAAGATCAAATGTGCTATAGACGAGAAGGAGAACTTTCTCCGCAACAAGTCACAATGTCTACTTCCTTTAGCTTCAAAACACTGCTTGTGAAAGCCTCCATAGACTCTTCTCCTTCGTCTATCATCTGAGCATCAAAGAGTGCTCGAACCTTTTCAAAACGCTGTGAAAATTATATGATGCGCACTGTGTATTTTATGACACCATTTGAGAAGTGAGGAATAAATGACAACTGAGGACCGCCCTTGGTCCTTCTCTTCTTCCTCTTCTTTCTTTTCTTCCCCATGACATTTCTAACCTCGCGGTGGTGCCTCCATCAAAAATAATTCGACACACTTCACATTCCTTGCACTCTGATTCATGATGGATGTCGACTGACACCGATGTGGTTTCATTTGACACTGCTACCGATGAGCCTCGATCGATATCACTTCTATATCTCAACCCTCTATGAGGAGATACTGCATCTAGAAGATCATCAAGTACCCCAATGTAAGAACCTAAATGCAGACTTCTACCGGGTGGAATAGGCAATTCAACTTCGGAATTATCGCATGGAACCACAAACTTCACAGGGTCATTTATCTCCTTCACTCTTTTGTGAAAATGCACACTTCTACCAGGTGGTTTCAGATGTTTGGGAATAACAATGTGTAATGACTTGGACTTTTGCATTCTGTTCTCAACTGGTTCCAGCTCAATTATGCAACCTTCAAACCATGAGTGTCGATCTATATACAGTGGGTGCTGATCGATGCTAGCGTTTGGTGAAGTCTCTATATCTTTTCTCATAGGATGCCGATCAGTGCTAATTGAGTGTCGATTGCCGCTCTGTGCTAGTGTCGAATCTTTAATGTCGTAAGGACCACTCGATCTTTCAGAGATTTCAAGAGGTGTCGACCGACATCAATGGTTTGTGTCGATCTACACTGAGGTCGGATCACCAATATCAGCTTCGTCCACACCACTCAGCTCTCCAGATCCATGCAGTTCATCACCCTTTGCCATAATGGGGACGACAATATGTCTTGTGTTTAGTTCTTGGCTATGCATAGCCTCATCTGTCTATTGAACCTGAATACTTTGATTTTTGTTGAAATTGTTCGGGACTTCAAATTCCCCAATTAGCTCACTGTAGACACTACCCAAATGCTTATTTAAGTGTACCATCACCTCCTGTTGACCCTATGGAATTTGTCCTAGCATTGACTCCAACTTACTTTAATGTTTTTTTGTGCTCAAATTACCTTAGAGCAACTCTCTCAAATTAGTGATCGATTTCAGTACTTAGGGATCAAATCCAAAGAGACACTATGTTTTGTGGAAACCAAAATTCACATCATCGATTTCCATTGATCGGAGGAAAGTTAGGAAACCTAGCTTTCTCTGAGGTTTCAGATTTCTGCTAAGCATAACGTTCAAGCAATCAAACAATCCATACAAACAAGATAGTAATTCGTAAAGCCAGAAAAAAGAGCAAGGAAGATCTTATTTTTGAATCTTCGGAGAGCGAGTACAATAGGTAAAGCCTTCGGCTACAAGAGAGGCCGGTGAGTTTTCCTAGTTCTAATAACCTGAGACTGAAAACCTAGTTCAATCGCAGCTCACTAAAAATGGAAAATTGCCTAAATGCTCTAAGTGCTAAATTTGCTGAGAGTTTCTTGTCCGTTTACGTCTTGAGCCTTGACTCTCTTTATATACTCCTCCAAGGTCGGTAGTGTTTTTCCCGTTATGCCTCGAGCCAAGTTTATCCTTTCACCAAAGTTTTCCTTTTTTTGTTGGTTTTCATATTTATCCAGAAATTTGACATTTATCTCTTTTTCCCATTTATTTCTTCGAAGACTAAGTAAGCCGTTACAGCGAATCGGCTATTTCTCGTCTAGAGTTTGCAAGTGGGCTTTTGTCATGTTTGGACCCTCATGGGCCATTTTCTGACTTAGACGTTTTTTATGATTTCTTTCCGAGAAATCACCTTTCGTATGAGGCTAGTCATTAGTTTACTTGAAACAACGGTTAGTGGACGTATAGTTATGACGACAATGATGTTAAGCTAAACAATGCCATAGCATATGAGGAATTCTTGTATTTTTACCAAAGATGAGTCTTGCAGTTTTTATCGTAAAAATCTAATGGCAATTCCAATCGATATCAAATGAGGGCTCATTTGACCAGGACTTTTAGAGCTAATACACGGCTTGTCCTTAGATGGGAAGGCTTGAGTCATAGAGTGTCCCCACCTTAGGGATGTATGGACTGATTTGTGGATCGTCCCCGCCCTAGGGCGGGTTGGTTTTGCTTGGAACATCCCCGCCCTAGGGTAGGGTGATTTGTCTCTAGAATTATTTGTAAATCGTCCCCATTTGATCGTGGAATGTTGTTCCTAAACTTGTTTCCCAGAACTTTCCTATGTTATCTCGAGAGGTTGTTTCTAATGAGCTGGATGGTAACATTGGACGTTGATCTTGAGATCATCATTTATGGTTCCAACAGACTAGAGAATCATTCGCGCAGAGATCGGACAATCTTTTGTCGAGGTCTCCTCTTCGAGTTCTTTACGAAGTTTTTTTACTTAGAGAACATAAACTTTCACTACAGTGGTTTTGAGACATTGATTCTGTCGTAACCGGTTTTGACCCCAACAATTAGCTCTCCACCTTGCTAGAACAAATGTGATGTTCTTACGAGGCCTTAGACATGCTGGGTAAGTTAGGCTGAATGTAACGATTGAGAAGAACAAAGGCAACAACTATAGTAACTTTTCACCTTCTATAAGTATGTGGAGTAAGTTTTTCAAATTTCTCACTTGCTCACTTCCACCAGACATTCTCTTCTAAGGTAGAAATTCTCCTCTACTTTCTCTCCCTTTTTGCTTAACCATGTCAATGAACAAGAGAGGTTCAGAGGATGTTCTTCCGTCTGTGTTCAATCATGAAAGTATGTATGTTTGGGGAGGTATGATCATTCCCAAGGTTGAGTTTCTTCCCCACTCAATTGATCCTAAGGAAGTCGCATAATACTGGAAAGCGACTTGTGGAATGGAACCACCTCATCCCGAATCATGGTGTCCTAAGAGACCAAACATCCGATGGAGCATGATGGGCTGAGCAGAAGCACTCGCTCATTCCTCCGCACCATTAGGCAATTTTTTCAAATCCCAGAGGTATTTGAGTTTTGAATTACTGTGGATGGGGAATGTGTTGATGCTCCGCTTGTGGGTTACTTTACATGCTATGAATCGCACCTTTTCCGTTGTCGTTTATGGTTTCCAATCCCGACGATCATAGTCCAGTTTCTGGCTCGATTTCGATTGTCGATAACTCAGCTGACTCCCAGCGGGCTACACCCTCTCATTGGTATAATGGTGTTGAGCTTTGAGCGCAGGATGAATCTCGACGCTGACTACCTCGAGGCCTTTTTGAAGGTGCAAAATACGGGGGAGTCTTATTGTCTTAAACTGAGGGACCACATGGCGATCAATAAGTCATTCAGTTCCAATTTCCACGGGTGGCAAAAGTACTTTTTCTTTGTCCGAGTAGACAGTGCCTCTGTCGCGGAAGAGTGTATTACCATTTTTCAGACTAGACAGCGCAAAAAGGGTAACGTGGTCGGATATCTTGGTGCTTGATTGTTTTTCCGATATCTAACCGTTTGTTTCCTTTTTTTTGCACTTTGCCAACCTCTTCCACCGCATCCTGAAGATTTGATCATTGTCAGGGATCTTCTTCGAGGCGGTCCATTCTATTGGAGATACTTTTCTCAGGAATGTGTTCGATTAGCGATAGCGAATCACCGTTCTCGAGCTCGACCCAAGCGGCCGCGGAAAGAGGTCCTAACCTGAAATGGATAGATAACTTCCATACAAAATTTCCAAGGCAAGGGAGAGGAGTCGGTCCCCCCAGAGATAAGGGGATCAGTTACGGTGAAGGCGGTGCTGCCGCGGAGGAGCCGTCTCAAGGTGAGTGGTACAAAAATGGTTTTGACGGAGATGGGAGTGGGACGATCCAAGTCCCTGTGTTGGATTACGGGATCGGAGATAACGATCTCGGTGATTTTATCAACTCACTTTCGTACAACAATGATTAATTTCTATATGTCGAGGAGCTAGCTTGGTTGGAGACGGTTACAGAAGCCTCCCGGCGATACATGAAGGTTAGTATTTTCACTTTTCTCGTTACATATGCTAAGTTCTTTCTTTAACTCTTGGGTTTTTTTGCAGGGTATTCACTTGATAGACGATGCCATTAAAGTCAGTTATCAGGAGGCGAGGACTTATCGCTTCAAAGCCGAGGTAGCTGAGAGGGAAAGTGCTTGTCTACAAGGCAAAATTCAGGAGCTTGCTGTGAAGCAAGCCCTAGAGATCCGTCATACGTAGAGACAAGGAAAGAGGGAGATTGTTGCGGTTTACAACAACCTTTCTGTCGAGTTTGGGAACAGATTCGATGAGCTAAGTAGCATCCAGGGAGACATTGGTCACTTCATAGAATGTTGAGGTTCTTTGGGTGGTATGTATCTCACACAAGCCGTCGATTATACCTTTGAGAGCGAGGTGGCCAAGTCCTCTGGCTATATGAAGAATTTCGAGGGTGGGTAGTTGGCTGCTCGCCCGCTCGAGGGAAAGATCAGAGAGCTTTGGACTCCCGTTCCTGTTTCACCTGAATCAGGGGAAGTCGGGGTTAACATTGTGGGAGAAGACGAGGTGCACCAGCCTGTGAGTGAGTTTGGTGCCTCCATGACTAGATGCTATGACGGTGAAGCCTGATCTATGCATGTTTTAGTGAGGGATGCGTCCCTTCGTATTTAGTGTTTAGGCCGAATATGGCTGTTTGCGTGTTTCGGGACTGGCCACTTGTGGCTTTTGAATCCCTGCCACTCTGTGGCTTTTTATTTTTAATGAACTGCGTATTGAGTTTAAGTAACATTTTGCGTATTTTTATTGAGAGGAAGAGTGTGAGTAGACATCTGATCATGTCACTATCGGGAGATCGTTACACTTGCCGTTTGTTTTAAATGAGAATTCTTGGAAGAGTCCGCAGAGACTCATATACGTGCATGCATAACCGAAGAGACATAGTTTAGGAATCAGGTATCATTTAGATATTATGACTTTGAGATGTTAGAGACCAGCGCGGTGGGATTAGTGAAAGACCTAGGTTTACTTTCGGTTTTAGGATGTGCGATGACTATTTAGACTTACGTATTTTGTTTGCAGTTTTAACCTGATTCCGTCTCGACATTGAAGTCTGGAATAAGTTCTCAGCTTATATGACTTGCATCAATCGGGAACCGAGCATCTCTTCGAAGACAATTTCTAAGTCTAGAAGTGCTGACCAAAATTTTAGGTTTCTTTTATAGCGCTATTATCCTGTGTTGGATGTTAGAGAACCAATTCGATGAAAGGTTTATCGTTTGTTCCGAAGGTATGTATATATTTTCTTTTTGTTTACCAGAGATTTTGAGATTAGGGGTAGGGCCGTCTTGTGTTTCTGGTCGAAAATCAGATTCGACCATGTGACCGAGAGGTTAGGTTTGATAGTTTGATCGAGAGACAGATTTTGACCGAGAGGTCGGGTCTGACTGGGTAGTCTTGTTTGACTGGATGATTTGGTTTGACCGGGTGATCCGGGTTGGCCAGGTGGTCCGGGTAGGATGTCCGGATCTGACTGGCAGGTCCGGTCCAACCAGATGATCCAGTTTGGCCGGGTGATCCGGGTCAGCCAGGTGGTCCAGGTCGAATGTTCCGGGTTAGATGGTTGGGTCCGACTGGGCGGTACGGTCCGACCGGATGATCCGGATTGGCCGGGTGATCCGGGTTGTCTGGGTGGTCCAGTTTGGATGGGCTGGGTTGGCCGGATTGTTCAGGTCAGCCAGGTGGTCCGGTTTGACCGGGTGGTCAAGTTTGACTGGTTCCACCGTGGGACCAAGAAGTCAGGTTCAACCGTGATATCGAAAACCGTTTGTGTTGTGGTTAGCGTACCACTTTTCTGGATGAAATCTTTTCGTGGGTTTTTAGATATATGTTTTTGAGGTAGTGGTTTCTCATAAGATTTCCGTTCCCGGGTTATACGATAACTATATTTTTTGAACTTTTGGCAAGCAAATTGCTATTGTGAAATTGTATTGCCCTTTATTTATTATCGGAAAAAATTCAAGAATGTCAAGTACATGGACAAATATTTTGAAATATGGGAGTATACAAGTATACGTATACGTACCCACTCGTCCCCTTTTTGAGAGGGGGGACAGCTTATCCTTGTCTTGCGATGAGTTGCCTACGTATCCCTCTCGGGGATCATGCTGTCTCTTAGTTCAGTACCATGCCGCGAGTGTTTTTACTCGGCGGTTGCTGGTGCGTCGATCGCCTTAGTTGCAGTGACTGCTGTTGGATTGACATCTTCTTCTAGGTTTGTTTCCTCCAGTTAGGTTAGAGCGCTTGGATTGGAAACTTTTTCGTTGCCCGATTCTGTTGCCTGGGTAGTTGTCTCCATGTTTTCACTTCTCGGTTAGTTTACTTTTGAGCGTTTAGGTTTTTACCATTGAGGTAGTCGTGACTTGTTGCAGCTTATGTTTGGCCATGAAGCAAAGTCGCGACTGTTTTTGGCATCCCCTGATTGCTACGATTCCGTTATGAGTCGGGAATTTGATGCCCAAGTGATAGGTCGACGGGACTGCCTTCATGGCGTTTATCCATGGTGTTCCCATAATGACGTTATAGATGGCTGGGTGGTCGACGACCGAAAAGTCGACGATTTTTGTTACATCCTTCGCCATTACTGGGAGTTTGATTGATCTGAGGGTCATCGACATTAAGATTTTGTCCAGTTTGGCATTCATTCTCCTTAGGGTGTCGTGGAAGATGATGTTGACCGTGCTTCCTGTATCGACGAGGATCCTCACGACTTCAAGATCTCTGTTGATAGCAAGCGGGTCGCAGTGGGGCTGGTCGATTTCACTAGTTTCTTCTTCGTTGAAGGTGATGGTGTTGTTTGGAATGTCGGGGGATTGGCTCAGCCAGTTTTCGCTTGTTTCAGCTTTCTGCTGGTAAGCTTTTATGGACGATATTGTGTTGTGATAGTACTGTGATCCTTCAATGATCATGTCTACCCTGCGACGGTTATTGACGTTTCCTCTATTGTCTTGTTTCTATCTGTGTTTTTTGCCCGAATGGTTCCCTTGGGGAGTGCTCTCAGCTGGCGAGTTTTTGTCGTTTCTTGGCGGACGGTCGGTTTCCAGGATGAGATCCTTTATACCGTTAATGCTGGATATCTCTCCTGCAAGTAGTTTGGCCCTTAGTCTCGCACCAAGAACTTTGCAATTCGTGGTAGAGTGGCCTCTGGTTTGGTGAAACTCACATAAGGTGTTCTCGTTGAGTTTTTTTTTTGGGTCAAGGTATTCCCTGAAGTTCTTCCTTGTTTGGATACGGAGTCAATGGCATAATTATGTGCTCCCTGGAACTCCTTCCCCTCGTGATCGACGTATTTGTCGTTACGAGGGTTTTTCCGTTTCAATTTATGTTATGACGCATCTTTCGAAGACGTCCTCACTAGCCTATGTTTCTGAGATAGGAATTTTGTTTCCTCCTCCATGATGATGTAGTCGGTGGCTTTGTGGAGAGCAACCAGGATTGAGCGCGGTTTTTCGAGAGTTATCCACTTCCTAAACTTTGATTTGTACAAAAGGGTTTTACGGAGGGCGTCCACGGCGACTTTGTCGCTTATCAAGGTAACTCTCGCCATGACGACTTTGAACCTGTTCATGAAGTCGCGGAGGGGCTAGTTTTCCTTTTGGGACAGAATCCAAAGATCCACGTTGAACGTTTTTTGATCCATGAACATGGAATTTTGTTTGAGAAACTCCAAGGCGAGTTGTTTAAAACTTTCGATGGAATCTCGTTTTAGATGAGAAAACCAGTCAAGCGCTGCTCCCTGGAGATTTTCGACAAAGAGGCGACAGTAGCCGAGATCTCTTTCCCATTCCCTCAATCTGGCCCTACCCATCGCTATCTAGAAGGTTTGAAGATGCGCTTTTGGGTAAGTGGTGCCGTTGTAGATGGGAATCTTGATCTTCCCGGGGTCCAAAACTTCATCTCGGTAATGCATGCTGTGAAAGGAGTTTTCGAGCTTCGTCGAGAAGTCGATCGATCTCCGGTGAAACACTTGTGGCATGATGGATCTGAGATTTTATGGCTTTTACTTTGGCAGCCATTTTGTGATGTAGTTGCGGAGATCTTGGATCTCGTCCAAACCATCGCTAGCAATTTTCTGGATCTTTGGCCTACTTTTCGGCTAGCTTTTTGGCTAGCTTTTCGTGTCCTACTCAAAAGATTTTTTCCTCTTCTTCTTCCATCATGGGTTTCTCGAACGAGGTACCTAACCAAGCAGTTTGACTTCTCGTCCTCCTTGGGTGTACATCACCATTTTCTTTTGATTGCTCGGACTGATCGCTGGGATCCAATTCGATTCGTTTGACTTTGTTTTCCTATGTTCCCTGCTCAAGAGGCGGAGGGTTTTCAGAGTTTTCCCGAGTTGCGACAGGGGTCATTTCGCTGGGATTTGAGCCTGACGATTTCCCTGCATGTTCCCAGGCCTGTCCAACGGGGTTGTGAAGTTGAGCCTTCTCCCGCGAATCCTAGTGGCTCCTCGAGGAAAGAAGGCCCTGGTTCTTAATGTTAGGGTTTCAACCTGTTTAGCGAGAGAACCCATGAGCTTATCTTGTTCTTCCGTCTTTTTTTCAAAGGTGGAGAACATCTTTTTTACCTCCTCGAACGTCGCGGTGTTAGCATCAGCGTTAACCGCAATGACATTCGCAGTTGGAGTGTTGTCAACGTTTTCACAGGTGTCTCCACTGTCGCGAGGTTGCTTAGTGTTCTGATCGCCTGCAAAAATGTATGATTGAGCGTTTATGCGCCTATGTGTTAGATTGATCCATACTCCCCCCCTCCTTCAAGCGCTAAACTGTGGGAACCGAAATTCACACCATCGATTTTTGTTGGTCGGAGGAAAGTTACGAAACCCTAGCTTTCCCTGAGGTTCCGCATGTATGCTAAGCCTAGCGTTCTAGCAATCAAACAATCAATACAAACGAGATAGTAATTCGTAAAGCAGAAAAAGAGACCAAGGAAGATCTTATTTCCAAATCCACAGAGAGCGAGTACAATAGATAAAGCCTTTGGTTACAAGAGCTGCTGGCGAGTTTTCTTCGTTCTAATAACCTGAGACTTAAAACCTAGTTGAGTCGCAGCACGTTAAAAAGAAAATTGCCTAAATGCTCTAAGTGCTAAATTTGCTGAGAATTTCTTGTCTGATACGTCTTGAGCCTTGACTCTCTTTATATAATCCTCCAAGTTCGGTCGCGTTTTTCCCGTTATGCCCCGATCCTAGTTTATCCTTTCACCAATGTTTTCCTTTGTTCTCTTGGTTTTCATATTTATCTGGAAACTTGACATTTATCTCTTTTCCCATTTATTTCTTCGAAGACTAAGTAAGCCGTCACATAGAATTGGCTCTTTCTCGTCTAGAGTTTGCAAGTGGCCATTTTTCATGTTTGGTCCCTCTTGGGCTGTTTTCTGACTTAGACGTTTTTATGATTTCTTTCGGAGAAATCGCCTTTCGTATGAAGCTAGTCATTAGTTTCCTTGAAACAACGGGTAGTGGAAGTTTAGTTATGATGACGATGGTGTTAAGCTAACCAATAATATAGCATACAAAGGATTCTCAATTTTTTACGAAAGACGAGTTTTGCGGTTTTCATCGTAAACATCCAGTGGACGGGAAGGCTTGAGTCAAACGAGGGCTCATTTGACCAGGACTTGGAGAGTTAATACACAGCTTTTCCGTGGACGGGAAGGCTTGAGTCATAGAGTGTCCCCGACTTAGGGTGGGATCGACTAATCCATGGATCGTCCCCACCCTATGGTGGGTTGGTTTAGCATGGAACATCCCTGCCCTATGGTGCACTACAAGAAAATCGAGTATTAATAGCGTCGGGAAAACGCTATGTAACGATACTATAGCGTTATTAGGTGTGCTGTATCATCGACCGTGATAATAGGTCGAGCACATTAGATAGCGTATTTGTTCAATGCTACCATATTATGATTTAATATAGCGTTTTCTGTATGCCATTAAATATTTTTTAAGAGAGAGAGAGAGAGAGAGAGAGAGATGCTCCTTATCCATCGTTGTCTCGTGACCTCCATGTATTTGTAGTCTTGAGTGGAGAAGGAATATTGATTCCTATTTTCTTTACACCATTGTTTTCAATTTATTTTGTGTTTCAATATAAAATATTTTTGATATATTTTTGAAAATAAAAATTATTATGAGAAAACATTTAAATTTATAGTTCACAATTTGTAAATTTTAGATATAAATTTATAAATTAAAAGTTACACTTTCTGATTTATATTTGGATATATGAAATAGAGTTTAGAGTTTATGAACTAGAGGGTTTAAGTTTGAAATTTGAAATTAAGGTTTATAATTTGGAGTTTAGTGTATAGATTTATGTAAAGTACAAACATAATATTTTGGGTTTAGATTTAAAATTTTAGATTTTAGATTTGAAGTTAGGTAATAAAAAAGTTGAGTTCTAAGATTTTTAGTTATAGTTTAGGGTATATGATTAATTTAAGATTAGTTTTTAAGTTTAGAGTTTAGAATAAAGTTTTTGAAGGTTAAAGGTTTGGGGTATTGATTTTAGATTTGAGATTACTTATTGAACAAATTAATTTTTGACTTTATATTTAAGGTTAGAAGTTAAATTTAAGATTTCATGTTAAAATATAACAGTTTAACGTTTTTGTTTACAGTTTAGGGGTTGTGTTTTTAAAATTTTGATTTTAGGGTTTAGGGTTTTTGGAGGTAAATGAAATGGAATGAGGGGAAAAGTGAAATAAGGGTGAGAGGGAAAATCAATTGTTTTCCCGCTTTAGTTATGCATAGCATTTCAAAACTGAAAGTGCTATGTATACTATGTTTTAAATAAGCGTTTCCAGAATTAAAATCAGATAAACCAAACATAGCGTCTGCATTTTCACAAACGCTATCTAAAAGTAATATGTATGTTAACTGTTGGGGTCAAAATCGGTCACGACGAAATCAACAGCTCAAATCCCAGGAAAGTGTTTCTTCCGAGGCTTCGGTTCACAAAAGTTTTCAAAAAGTGATCAAGTCACTAGGAACAAGTCACTGTACGGCGACCCGCACCCTGCAAGCACGGGTCACCATATGGACCTGCACTCGGGAAGCATGGGTCGCCATATGGCCACCCGCTCCCTACAAGCACGGGAGAGAATGAGAGAAACAAATTCTACCTTGGAGAAAGTGAGTAAAATATCAATACTTACTCCACCTACTTATAGGCAAGTGATGTGGTGGGTATTTAATATCACTTCTCAAATTAACCCTATTTCCCACTTTACTCTCTCAAATAAAAGGTTTAGTGTAGTACTTAGGGATCAAACCCACAGAGACTCTAAGATTGTACAATAGACTAATTGTTTTCGAATTAAAGCTAGAAAAATTATAGTAATAATAATGATGATTTCAAGATAGTTTTAGTTTGTAAAGATTAGATTAAGGGATTAAACATAAGAGAAATTCTCAGGTAGTATTAGATAATGCAAATTTAATAGATTGCTAAGGTTTTAATTAAGCTTGACTCAAACCTAAGTGTTTATGAGATCCCTCTCACGAATCTTGATTGAGTGTCGATCGATACTTAGAAGGTGGCGTCGATCGATGCTCATTCTAACAATACTGGTTGTTTCGTGGTTTGAAGGGTCTTCTAAACTTCCAATTCAACTCTTGTTTGTTACTAGTTATTTAGATTGTTTAAGATAGGTTCAAGGTCATAACCATGCTCTCGCTTTCACTATGAAACTCTAGTTTCTAAGATTGAGGTGATCATATTCAACCTAGCATTAAGAACAACTTAAACAAAGAACCAAGAAGATTACCCTAACAATTCTATAAAATCATCAAGATAAGACTACCATTGAAGAACCCTACATATAACAATGAATTACTCAGACATAGCAATGAAGAACATGATTAAAGTCTGAATAAATTGCATAGGATAAACTGAAAAATAAGATAAGAGTTGAAGATCTTCTCTGTAATGATGATCAGATCTTTCTCTCCAATAAACGTAACAAGATTTTCCAACTCTGATTCTGCCTCTCTTCTCTCTGGCTGCTTGCTTCCTTAAAACTAAGATAGAAAACCAGAATAAATGGTCTACATTTCGGCCAGAGACTTGTCCTGCAAATGATGAGACTTTTGAGTAAAAATTGTAATTTCTCAAGTCTTCCATAATCTTGCAGTCGACTTGTCCGTCGATCGACGCACAAGGTGTGGCGTCGATCGATGGTTCACGCATAAACTGGTTCCGGCAATGGGTTTCTGGCTGAGCACCCTAAATGCTCCAAAATAGCCCAAAAGCTTCAATTGCTTCCAATAAGTACATGGACCTGTAAATACTCTAAAACATAGTCTACACACACATAATACACTCTAAATAGAGCCTATAACATGGCCTAAAATCCAGTATGTCCTAAAAAGCATTTAGCTAACACCTTACACAGGTTATCGAGACAGGTGTTGAAGTTTGGACCGTATACTGAGAAGTCGTCCATGAAAACCTCCATGAAGTCTTCGATCATATTTGTGAATCTCGACATCATGCATCTATGGAAGATTGCAGGAGAGGTACAGAGTCCGAATGGCATTCTGCGACACGCGAACGTTCCATAGGGACAGGTGAAGGTAGTTTTTTCTTGATCATTTGGATGTATGGGAATCTGGATGAATCCTGAGTACCCGTCAAGGAAGCAGTAGTATTCGTGGCTTGCAAGACTTTCTAACATCTGGTCAAAAAAGGGTAAAGGGAAATGATGTTTTCGTGTGGCAGCAATTAATTTCCTGTAATCGATACACATCCTATGTCCGGTGACAGTTCTTATGAGGATCAACTCATCTTTGTCATTCTTTACTAATGTAATTCCACCTTTCTTTGGGACAACATGAACTAGACTAACCCAGCTGCTGTCTGAGATCGGGTAAATAACGCCTGCTTCTAGGAGCTTCACGATTTCCTTTTTGACTACTTCTTTCAGGTTGGGATTTAATCTCCTCTGATGCTCAACGGATGATTTGGATTTGTCATCAAGGTGTATCCTATGAATACATAAATCGGGAGAGATTCCCGGGATGTCATCTAATGAATATCCGAGAGCCTTGCGGTGTTTTCACAGTTTATTCAGCAATAATGCTTACTCTCCGCTGCACAGGTTGGTATTTATGACGACAGGATTGGAATTTTCGTAAAGGAAAGCGTATTTAAGACCAGCAGGAAGTGGTTTAAGCTCAATTTTAGGTGCTTTCTCTTTGCTCCAGTCGTCAGTTACACCATGATGTCGATCGACGGTACTATCATGGTGTCGATCAATTGTGGTAGGTAGCTCAATTTCTTGGGTGTTGACGTTGAATATTTCTTCAGTGGCATCCATCAATCTCATATATTATTCATTCCGATCATCTATCGCAAAGATGTCATCTTCAGGAGATGGGATTGCTCACTCGAGAGGATCACTTAAGCATGCAACCATGAATGATTCTTCTCCTAGGTCAGAGAGATAATCGATAAGGTAGGGCTGGTCGTCGATCAAAGGTTGTTTAATTATTTTTTCCATGTCAAAGACCATCGGTATTTTCCCGATGTTGAGGCATATGCGGACTCCTCTGACATCAATGATCGCTCCGGCCGTGGCCAGGAAAGGCCTCCCCAAAATAATTGGATTTATGGTTCTCGTTTGTATTTAAGCACTATGAAATCTGCAGGTATATCGCAGTTATGAATGCGTACGGGCACGTCTTCAAGGACGCCTTCCGAAATTCTAGTGGATCTATCCGCTAGAATGAGAGTGACCTTGGTAGGTTGAAACTGTGTTAACCCGAGGGTGACTGCAACTGCATAAGGCATCATGGTTACACTAGAGCCTAAATCACAGAGGGATCTTTGGAATCTTTCATCGCTGATAGTGCAGTCCAGAACAAATCTACCGGGATCAGGGAGTTTAACTGGAGTTTTCCTTGAATGATTCTGCTTACTTCTTCTTATACCATCATTACGCAATGTTCTCATTCATGGAATCCTCGTGTTGCTGAATCTTTCACGTACTGCTTAATAGCAGGCGAGATGTGAATGGCATCGCTCAGTGGCATCTCAATGCTTACTTTGTCAAACGCTTTTTTGCATATTGCGTTTTTCATGTTGTTTCTTTTTCTGCTTAGCATTCTTTGGGGGAAAGGGGGCGGTTGCTTGGTAAACCCTTGTTCTAACTGGTTCGGTCGGTTATGGGTCTGAATGTCGATCACGTCTTGCTTCTGAGCGTCGATCGATGAAAGGTTCAGACTGTCGATCGATTCTTGGTAACAAGTGTCGATCGACATCTCCTACTTTCGTGTCCTTTTCCTTTTGTTTGTCAAACAAGTCTTCAAGGTCGTTAATTTGGTATAATTCTTCAATTTCTGGTGAGATCTCGGGTATTTGCTCGTCAGTGTCAAACGGAATGGGATGTGATTTTTCTTTTTCCTCCGTCGCGATTCTCGCGAATTCATCGATAGTTATGCTTTCTCTAATGCCAGTTGCTAGTCGTTTACCACTTCGTAAGGCTACAACATTGCAATGTCTCTTGGGGTTAGCGTCTGTTTTACCAGGTAAAAATATGTCCTCTCTTCTGATGGAGATAGCGTTACTCGCCACTTGGCTATCGATCCTCTTAATGTGTTCACTTAGAGTTTCAAATTTTTTCCGTCATCTCCACATATCAGATCTAACTTCTCGTTGAGGTTGGCGGCTATTCTACGGTTTCCTGTGAAGACTTGATTCATCTTTGACTTTGGACTTCTTTTGCATCTATCCACGGTGGTGTCGTAGTTGCTCGCAAAGTTTTCAGTGCTCTCCCTAAATCGTTGGTTGTTCAGACTCATCACATTTGAGAATTCAACTTGCTTTTCAAAATCGCGAGAAACAGCATCGTCCAGGAGGGTCGCAACTGATGACAGAGTCTTTTTGACTCTGATCAAGTGCTTTTCCTCCGTGAGCATTGGCGGTTCATTCTTCTCGGCGTCTCTCATTTCGTAAGCTCTACCAGCCTTTTAGCGTTTGTGGGGCTTCTTGTGCCGAACTTCCCATCGATGGGCGTATCAAGAATGGTTTGGTAGTCTAAATTTAGTCCTCTATAAAAAGTGTTGGGGTTCTAAGAATCCATGGTGAGGGCACGAAAGCTGGTAGCTTTTGAATCTAGCCCAAGCATTTTTAAAGGATTCGCGGCTACCTTGAATGAATGTGGATATTTCTCTCCTTGCTTCGCAGTATCTTTCCTCGTCAAAGAAATGATTGATGAAAGCGCTTCTAATATCTTCCCAGCAGGTCAGGGATCCTGGTGGTAGGTGGTTCAACCACCTCCTGGTGTCACCTTCAAGGGAAAAAGGGAAGAGTTTGCAGCGGTTGAAATCGCCGTTCACCATGTCTTCTAGCATCTCGATGTGATCGTTTGGGTGTTCAGTAGGAAGACCACTGAACTGATTTTTGCGGGCCATAACTAGGAAGAAGATATCTAGGTAAGAGCTTCCTGTATGGTTGTCTGGTAATTGAATTGCAGACCTATTGGAATAGGTCCTGCTGGGTTTAGGTATTCGAACATTGGCAATTAATGCTTTATCTCATTCCTTGGAGATTTAGGAATTTTATCAGGGATTGCAGTCCTCTAATAGTTAATAAGTTGGCTTGCTTCGTTGTTTTATTATTTATTGGTTCTATCAAGACTACTTTTTTATTATCAGCATTAGTAAAGGCGTACTTACCTGCTTCCGGCTGATCGGTATCGATCGATGGCAACAAAAGGGTATCGCTCGATAGTAATGGACAAGTGTCGATCGATCTAGGATGAGCTCCGTCGATCGATCAGTGTTGTCCTGAATCCATATTCTCTCCTTTAAATACATGTGTGACAGGATCAGGAAAAGAATAATTTAGCATACAATAAAGTAAAAAAATCTAGACGATATTCTAAATGAAATCTAATGGCAATAAGAAGAGTCCCCGGCGACGGCGCCAAATTTGATGTGGTGGGTATTTTATATCACTTCCCAAATTAACCTTATTTCCCACTTTACTCTCTCAAATAAGAGGTTTAGTGTATTACTTAGAGATCCAATCCAGATAGACTCTAGGATTGCACAATAGACTTATTGTTTTCGAATTAAAGCTAGACAAATTATAGTAATAATAATGATGACTTCAAGATAGTTTAAGTTTGTGAAGATTAGATTAAGGGATTAGACTTAGGGGAAATTCTCAGGTAGTATTAGATAATGCAAATTAATAGATTGCTAGGGTTTTAATTAAGCATCGTTCTCGGACTTAAACCTAAGTGTTTATGAGATCGCTCTCGCGAATCTTGATTGAGTGTTGATCGACACCTACAAGGTGGTGTCGATCGACGCTCATTCTAACAGTATTGGTTTTGTGGTTTGAAGGGTCCTCTAAACTGAATAAGGCATCATGGTTACACTAGAGCCTAAATCACAGAGGGGTCTTTGGAATCTTTCATCGCTGATAGTGCAGTCCAGAACAAATCTACCGGGATCAGGGAGTTTAACTGGAGTTTTCCCTTGAATGATTCTGCTTACTTCTTATGATACCATCATTACGCAATGTTCTCATCCATGGAATCCTCGTGTTGCTGAATCTTTCACGTACTGCTTAATAGCAGGCGAGATGTGAATGGCATCGCTCAGTGGGATCTCAATGCTTACTTTGTCAAACGCTTTTTTGCATATTGCGTTTTTCTTGTTGTTTCTGTTTCTGCTTAGCATTCTTTGGGGGAAAGGGGGCGGTTGCTTGGTAAACCCTTGTTCTAACTGGTTCGGTCGGTTATGGGTCTGAATGTCGATCACGTCTTGCTTCTGAGAGTCGATCGATGGAAGGTTCAGACTGTCGATCGATTCTTGGTAACAAGTGTCGATCGACATCTCCTACTTTCGTGTCCTTTTCCTTTTGTTTGTCAAACAAGTCTTCAAGGTCGTTAATTTGGTATAATTCTTCAATTTCTGATGAGATCTCGGGAATTTGCTCGTCAGTGTCAAACGGAATGGGATGTGATTTTTCTTTTTCCTCCGTCGCGATTCTCGCGAATTCATCGATAGTTATGCTTTCTCTAATGCCAGTTGCGAGTCGTTTACCACTTCGTAAGGCTACAACATTGCAATGTCTCTTGGGGTTAGCGTCTGTTTTACCAGGTAAAAATCTGTCCTCTCTTCTGATGGAGATAGCGTTACTCGCCACTTGGCTATCGATCCTCTTAATGTGTTCACTTAGAGTTTCAAATTTTTCTGTCATCTCCGCATATCAGATCTAACTTCTCGTTGAGGTTGGCGGCTATTCTACGGTTTCCTGTGAAGACTTGATTCATCTTTGACTTTGGACTTCTTTTGCATCTATCCACGGTGGTGTCGTAGTTGCTCGCAAAGTTTTCAGTGCTCTCCGTAAATCGTTGGTTGTTCAAACTCATCACATTTGAGAATTCAACTTGGTTTTCAAAATCGCGAGAAACAGCATCGTCCAGGAGGGTCGCAACTGATGACAGAGTCTTTTTGACTCGGATCAAGTGCTTTTCCTCCGTGAGCATTGGCGGTTCATTCTTCTCGGCGTCTCTCATTTCGTAAGCTCTACCAGCCTTTAAGCGTTTGTGGGGCTTCTGGTGCCGAACTTCCCATCGATGGGCGTATCAAGAATGGTTTGGTAGTCTAAATTTAGTCCTCTATAGAAAGTGTTGGGGTTCTAAGAATCCATGGTGAGGGCACGAAAGCTGGTAGCTTTTGAATCTAGCCCAAGCATTTTTAAAGGATTCGCGGCTACCTTGAATGAATGTGGATATTTCTCTCCTTGCTTCACAGTATCTTTCCTCGTCAAAGAAATGATTGATGAAAGCGCTTCTAATATCTTCCCAGCAGGTCAGGGATCCTGGTGGTAGCTGGTTCAACCACCTCCTGGTGTCACCTTCAAGGGAAAAAGGAAAGAGTTTGCAGCGGTTGAAATCGCCGTTCACCATGTCTTCTAGCATCTCGATGTGATCGTTTGGGTGTTCAGTAGGAAGACCACTGAACTGATTTTTGCGGGCCATAACTAGGAAGAAGATATCTAGGTAAGAGCTTCCTGTATGGTTGTCTGGTAATTGAATTGCAGACCTATTGGAATAGGTCCTGCTGGGTTTAGGTATTCGAACATTGGCAATTAATGCTTTATCTCATTCCTTGGAGATTTAGGAATTTTATCAGGGATTGCAGTCCTCTAATAGTTAATAAGTTGGCTTGCTTCGTTGTTTTATTATTTATTGGTTCTATCAAGACTACTTTTTTATTATCAGCATTAGTAAAGGCGTACTTACCTGCTTCCGGCTGATCGGTATCGATCGATGGCAACAAAAGGGTATCGCTTGATAGTAATGGACAAGTGTCGATCAATCTAGGATGAGCTCCGTCGATGGATCCGTGTTGTCCTGAATCCATATTCTCTCCTTTAAATACATGTGTGACAGGATCAGGAAAAGAATAATTTAGCATACAATAAAGTAAAAAAATCTAGACGATATTCTAAATGAAATATAATGGCAATAAGAAGAGTCCCCGGCAACGGCGCCAAATTTGATGTGGTGGGTATTTTATATCACTTCCCAAATTAACCTTATTTCCCACTTTACTCTCTCAAATAAGAGGTTCAATGTATTACTTAGGGATCCAATCCACATAGACTCTAGGATTTCACAATAGACTTATTGTTTTCGAATTAAAGCTAGACAAATTATAGTAATAATAATGATGACTTCAAGATAGTTTAAGTTTGTGAAGATTAGATTAAGGGATTAGACTTAGCGGAAATTCTCAGGTAGTATTAGATAATGCAAATTAATAGATTGCTAGGGTTTTAATTAAGCATCGTTCTCGGACTTAAACCTAAGTGGTGTTGATCGATACCTACAAGGTGGTGTCGATCGACGCTCATTCTAACAGTATTGGTTTTGTGGTTTGAAGCGTCCTCTAAACTTCCAATTCAACTCTCGTTTGTTACTTGTTATTTAGATTACTTAAGATAGGTTCATGGTCATAACCATGTTCTCGCTTGCACAATGAAACCGTAGTTTCTAAGATTGAGGTGATCAGATTCAACCTAGCATTTAGAACAACTTAAACAAAGAACCAAGAACATTACCCTAACAATTCTATAAAATCAACAAGATAAGACTACAATTGGAGAACCCTACATCTAACAATGAAGAACAATGATTAAAGTCTGAATAAATTGCATAGAATAAACTGAATAATAAGATAAGGAGTTCAAGATCTTCTCTCTAATGATGATCAGATCTTTTTCTCCAATAAACGTAACAAGATGTTCCAACTCTGTTTCTGCCTCTTTTCTCTCTGGCTGCTTGCTTCCTTAAAACTAAGATAGAAAACCCTAATAAATAGTCTAAATTTTGGCCAGGAACTTGTCTTGCAAATGATGAGACTTTTGGGTAAAACTTGTAATTTCTCAAGTCTTCATTAAACTTGTCCGTCGATCGATGCACAAGGTGTGGCATCGATCAATGCTTCACGCATAAATTGGTTCCGGCAATGGGTTTATGGCTGAGCACCCTAAATGCTCCAAAATAGCCCAAAAGCTCCAATTGCTTCCAATAAGTACATGGACCTGTAAATACTTTAAAACGTAGTCTACACACACATAAAGACTCTAAATAGAGCCTATAACATGGCCTAAAATTGGTAATAAATAGGTTATATCAGCAAGAAAGTTTTCAAAAAGTTGATCAAGCCACAAGGAACAAGTCACCGTACGGTGACCCGCACCCTGCAAGCACGGTCACCATATGTCTACCTGCACTCGGGAATCATGGGTCGCCATATGGCGACCCGCGCCCTGCAAGCACGGGTATCTATATGGTGACCTGCACTCGGGAAGCATGGGTCGCCATATGGCGACCCACACCCTACAAGCCCGGGTCGCCATTTGTTCACGAGAGAAAATAAATTGTGAAAGTTTCAAGATAAATACAAGGATTCGGCGGATAAATGCAAAGATCAAGAGAAAAAAGGGCGGATTCTCAAAGTGATAAATTCGACCAGAGGTAGAAAAGAAAGCACCAAACCGCCTTGAAGAGGAGAATATAAGAGAAGGCGAGGCTGGAGACAAAATGATAGAATTTTGGCATTCATAGAAAACTTAGAGCAATAGGAATTTATTTCCGTTTTTGATATCAAGCTACGACTAGACTAGGGATTTGCAGTCTTAGGTTACTAGAATTAGGAACTCGCCAGCAGCTCTTGTGGCCAAGACTCTTTCCTTCTTGTAAAAGCTTAAACGCAGATTCGGAGTATGACTTTTTCGCTCTCCTTTTATTTTATCGATTCTTTAGTATTTTGTTTGTTCTCATCGTTTGATTGTGTTGCGTATGGTTTAAATCAGATTATCCGGGATCTCCTGGGAAAGTTAAGGTTTTCTGACTTCCTAAAGTTTACGGAAATCGACGGTGTGGATTTCTGTTCCCACATTAACCATAACACAATCCAAAAAAATGTTATCATGTTATACTATTAAAACCCATATTTCTTGTAGTGGCGGGGTTGATTTTTGAGCAACTTCACCGCCTTAGGGCAGGGTGGTTTGCCTTGGATCGTCCCCCCCCTAGGGCAGGGTTGTCTGAGGAAGAGATGTCCCCACCCTAGGGCCGGCTTGACCATGGGTTGTCCCCGCCCTAGGGCGTGGTGGTTGGTTCATGCATTTTCCCCGCCCTTGGACGGGGTGGCTGGTCCATGGGATTTTCTCGCCCTAGGGCGGGGTGGTTTGGCTCCAAAAAAATTTGTGGATCGTCCCATTTGATATTGGAATGTTGTTCCTAAGCTTGTTTCCCAGATCTTTCTGAAGTTATCTAGAGAGGTTGTTTCAAATGAGCAGGATGGTAACATTGGAAGTTGATCTTGAGATCAGCATTTTTGGTTCCGATATGCTCGAGAATCATTTGTTTGGATATCGGACAATATTTTGTCGAGGACCTCCTCTTCGAGTTCTTTACAAAGTTTTTTACTTATAGAACATAAAGTTTCACTATAGTGGTTTTAAGGCGTTGATTCCGTCGTAACCGTTTTTGACCCCAACATGTTTCACACAATGGACTTGAGTTTCAAATTAAGCTAGGTAGTAAATAATGTAATGTAGTAAGTAACAAAAAAGTAGAGAAGTTAATAATAAGAGTTGTAAAACAGATAGGTAAAGGTGCTAGACTTATGGTTTCATTGAAGTTATTAGAACTCAAATCTATAGATGATAAGGGTTTGTTCTATAACTCGAATTCAGTAAGTAAGTAAGATATCCATCTCTTGCTGAGAGTTTAATCAGATGTCTAAATAATATAATTCCAGCTCTCGCATGCGAATTAGAAAGAGTTTTGATTTATACTTCTTTAGACAAGCATTAATGCTCAGATCGATTTGTTCACTACGTTAAATAAACTAGCTCTCGCATGCGCCTAACAACCTAGATCAGCAAAATTAAATTTCGGGATTGAACCCACTCTCGCGGTTGTCTATTATCATAAGTTCAGTGTTCTAGTTAGCTACTCTAGAACGCAAGCAATAAGATCAATTTTGTGAATGACACAATAAATCACCCTAGCAATTCTACATTTCAGAAATTCATCAAAACATAAATCATAGAATAATACATATAATAAAAATTAATAGCAAAACAAAAAGAGTTCCAAGAAGACTATGAAGGAGTTCATCTTTTCTCTCCTAACCTCAAAGAAAACCTAAAAGAAAGTCTAAATAAAAGCATAGCCTCCATATTGGCTTAGAAAACACACACACACACACACACATATATATATATATATATATATATATGTGGTTTAGACACGTTATGGAGCCTTTTGTATATATGAGAAACTTTGGGACGAAGTAACAATTCTTGAAACTTCATTAAAATAAGTCAATTTTCTGATTTGTAGGAGTGTCGATCGCCACCAAGGTGGTGTCAATCGATACTAGTTGATTCTCGACTCCTTCTTCTCACAAGTCAGACATACCGCTCTTTAGTTAAATGAGCATAACTTTTTATCTAGGATCCTAATTGATCTAAAACTTGGTTCATTGGAAAGCCAACTCACAGCTCTATATTACTTTACAGGATGAGCCCAATCTCAACTTTGGAAGTCCTGCATCCACAACTAAACTTCTGATGCGTCTGGCAGTTCTACACCTTGAATAGCTCCAAAATCTCCAGAGTTCCCCAAAACGTACATGAACCTAAAAAGACTCTAAAACAGACTCCAAGAACATATAATAGACTCTAAATAAAATCTATATCATGGTCTAAAAGTGGTAAAAACGATGGTATATCAACTCTTCCCAGAATTATCATTTGCTTCCCCTCAAGCAAAATATATAATGACCCTATGAAAGAGGTTTGAGAACCCATAGATTCATGTCTTTAAAACTACTACCATCACCTTTGCAATGTTGTAAAACACATCAGATAATTGCCAACCTTAAAGGCACTTCAATGTACTTAACTTTGGCTTAGCAACTATACCATCAAGCCCACATCTCAACTGATGTCGTCTGACATACCCCTCTACTGACTTCATTTTGCAAATAAATTTGTATGATTTATCTTGGGAGTATCTATTACTGAACACATGGACTCTTACCCCTGCAAGTATATGAACCTACATGTAGTCTTCTTTGGTCCCTTCCTCCCTTTTCTCTCTTCTCTGAATCTTTTTTTTGTTATTTTTCTTTCTCGTTTTTTTTTCTCCAAAGTGTAGGCGAGTAATGACCTCATATGATCCTACCCCTCGCTTCCAGCTTTGTATGATCATTCCATTGAATCAGAATAATGGGGTTGCTGCAAATTTTCCTATCCCTCTAAATCGTTGGAAATCATCTTAATCTTTTCTTTTTAGATGCCAGAGAGAGGTGAGAGGGGAACCAGAAACACACAGACTTATACCTTCCTGACTTGAAGGTGGAATCTGATCCAATGTATATCAGCCCCAAAACAAGCGATTAAGTAGATTAAGGTTGGAATTCAGCTTTGGTTCCTTCAAACATACTCAACAAGTATGGATGTTACTGGCAGGTCGATCAACTTTGGGGTTTCTATTCAATACACCCTGCAGTCAATACCTCAAAGAATTGTGCTAAGGAGTGGTTAAATAGTAAGTAAAATTAAAAAGTTCATCATCCCCTTATTGACTCTAAAAAACTCTGTAAAACGACTTAACTAACACTCAAAACAAAACATAGCATCAGTAGAAACATCCCCCGGACTTAAACATCAATGTCCCTGGTGTTATACAGTTAGGGACTGGTGAAATAAATAAATAAATAAAGTTGTACAAATTAAACAAGGAAAATCGAGTTATACATGCCATCTGTAATAAGCGTCAATCGACACTGATCAGATGTCGTGCGATGCTCGTGTGAATTTGCGTCGACCGACACCGGCCAGTCATCAGTCGATGCTGGTATATCAACTCTTCTTACTCAGATATTTTTTATCAATAAATAGTATCACTTGACGCTGCTACAGTGTCGTCACTGTTCATCAATTTGTTTTTTTTAAGCTTAAATAAATAAACAGAAAAATGAATATAAATTAATTTAAAATAAATTAAATTTTACCTATCAGTGGGTTGCCTCTCACTCAGTGCTTGTTTCATTTACTAGCTTGAGTTATGGAGATGAGATATGATATAGACGACAAGAATGAGAACTTGCTTAAAAATAAGTCTCAATGTCTACTTTCTGTAGTTTCGGCACACTACACGTGAAAGCCCTCATAGATTCTTCTCCTTTGTCTATCATCTCAGCAATAAAGAGTGCTTGAACCTTCCCAAAAGGTTGTGAGAACCATCTTTTGCACACTATATTTTGTGATACAATCTGAGAAGTGAGGAATCAATGACAACTGAGGACCGCTCTTGGTCATTTTTCTCTTCTTCTTCTTCTTCTTCCTCTTTCTGCCCTTTCCTCCAGACTTGGCGGTTCTGTCTTTGCATGCTGAGATACCCGAGGGGTGTCAAGCGACACAAATATCACTTAAATTACCCTAAAGAGTGACTTTACTCTCTCAAATAAGAGGTTCAGTTGTAGTACTTAGGGAACGAATCCACAAGGAGCCAGGGCACACAATAGATCATAATCAGCAGTGATTAAACTAGGTAAATTATGAGAATAGTACACAATAGGGTGAACAAGGCAGTTGCTCAGTTGAATTTTGTTGACGTTTGTAAACAGTTATGGGAAGGCGCTAGATTTAGGATTTCAGGTAATCATCATTATCGTGATATAGAATACTTAGGTTGTCAATCCTAGAACTCGACTTCATATGTGAAAGTATTTCAGCTTCCACTGTGAATCAAACCTATTGACTAAGTCCAATACCTCATCTGTCGTGTTTTGATATGGATCGAACATCGATCGATGCTATGGTAAGAACGTCGATCGATATTCTCTTGGACAAGCGTTAGCTAGTTGATCGATAGGTTCACTAGTCTTGAGTAGATCAGCTGTCGTGTTTCTCTAGCTAACCTAACTCAAGGCAATCCATTTTGGTGCAGAACCTACCGTCATAGTTATCCACAATCCTAAATTCAGGTTTCTAGTTAGCTACTCTAGAACACAAGAATTACAAGCAATTCCTTGAAGGATATATATCACCTTAGCAGTTCTATAGTTTGGGTTAATCCTTCATAACCTATTTAAACCCTAAATCTAAAAAGTGAATTACTCAGACATATCAAAGTAAATCATAGCAATAATATAAATAAATTGCATGAATAAAATGGGTAGAAAAACTGGAGTTCCAATTAAAAGCTCTAAAGGAGTCTTGGATCTTCTCTCTAAACTATCAAAAACCCTAGTATGTTTGCTGTGGAAAATAAGAAAGTATGCAAGCATTTTTTCTGCCCAGAACAGTGGAAGAGCATATAAATATTAGGTTTAATTCGGTCAGGGTTAATCTTGTAAAAATGCGGGACTTGGGCTGGAAACCAAGTTGGGTCTTTCGCGCTTTGCTGTCGATCGACGACAGATGATTTCTGTGGATCAATTATTGACTATGAGTATCGACTCTAGACTGGTCCGATGGTCAGCTATGAGCTTCTTCTATCTTTATCGCCAAAATGCCCCAAAATCACCACTTTTCTCCAAAACACTCATGAACCTGTAAATATGCTAAAAAGACTTCAAAACAAAATAAATATATCATAAAACACTCACATACCATGGCTAAAAATGGGTAAAATCTATGGTATATCAACTCCCCCATACTTATCCTTTTGCTTGTCCTCAAGCAAAACACATAGTAGTCTAAATGAAAGAGGTTTGAAAACAGTTGGGACTTACTTACTTTAAAATCACTACTCTCACTTCTGCAAATATGAAAGGTGGAAGTGAATCCTTACTAACCTTGCTTGGCTCAATATACTCCCCACTAGCTTAGTCACCATACCATACAGTCACACAACTCCACTGATAGCGCCTGACATACCCCTCTACTGACCTCATTTCTACATAAAATAGATGTGTATATTACATCGTGGGAGTATCGATCACTAAACTCATGGAATCAACTCAAGAACGTATCTGGACCAACATGTAGTCTTTTCTGATTCTTTCCCTCACTCTTCTCTTTTCTCTCTTCTCTGGATCCTATTATCTCAATGCCAATGAACAGTGATGCTGACTTTCAACAAAATTTCTCTCCTTTTTGACAAAGTGTAGGCGAATAATGGGGTCACATGTGATTTACCTATCCCTCACTTTCAACGATGTGTGATCATTCCCTTCAAAATTAGAATAATGGGGGCATAGATAATTTATCTACTCATTTACATCTATAAGGAAATCATCTAAGTGTTTTACACTTATGGATGCTGAAGAGAGGAGAAAGAGGAATCAGAAACATACAGACTCTAATACCTTCCTGACTTGCAGGAGGACTCCGATCCAATGTATGCCAAGCCCCAAAACAAGCAAGTAGAGTAGATTAAGGTTGGAAGTCAGCTTTGGTTTCTTCAGACATTCTCAGCAAGCATGGATGTTAGTATTTCGTGATATACTGGAGTGATTCTATCTAATACATCCTGCAGTCAATAAATCTAGATGGTTCTAGAGAGTGATTGGAGTAGCAATCAAATTGTATTTGATCATAATCCCCTTCTTGACTCAATAAATGTTTTTTTGACAAACATTTTAATAAGAATCAAAATAAACTTAATATCAATAAACCTCCCCCCAAACTTAAACAACATTGTCCCCAATGTTTATTTAGTCAAAGTTTGGTGAGAACATATATCATAAGGACATAACTAAACAAGGAAAAACGATATACCTTCTCACTGATGTTAGTGTCGATCGGCACAGTGAAGTGTCTATCGATCGTTGCTCGTGGTGTACTGTTGAACAATATCTACAAGGTCTCATCGGTCGATGCTTAGAGCAATCGTCTCCTCAGATCATTTTTTTTTTTTGACCTGCAATAAATTGAATACGAAAAATCAGTAAAAATTCAAAATAAAACTAAGGAAACCTTACCAATGGGTTGCCTCCCATTAAACGCTTTGTCATTTAGCTTGATTTTTTGGAGGTTATTTGTCTAGTATGGAGGTAGGTGACTACTTGTTGGGAAATAAGTGTCTACATCTTCTTTGCTCATCTCGAACCAGGTACCAACAAAGCTCTTGATTGCTTCTTCACCTCTGGTTTTGTGGTCTTGCTGCCTCTTAACGATCCATTCTGTATATTCCAATTTTTGCTGCATCTCCTCCATTGTTTTGCTTATCCAAGAAATGATGTTGTGGAGAGGGTAGGAGAGTCTTTCCATGGTTTGATGGATATTCTCATACATCTTATCTTGATCAGTCATTGCCTTCTTCATGATCTACATGACTTCATCTCTAGTGTTTTTGTCTTCTTCTTGTGAGGGTGTAGGATGAACTCAAGGCATCTGAAAACATCCTTCATATTGTGGTAGACTCAGATACTTTCCTCCTGATCTATCAGCCATCTCCAATATTGCTTATATATCCTCCTTAGAAACATTGATGATCCTTCCATCCAGTGCTTGTGCATTGCCATCTTCATCTCTTTATACTCCATACTAATCAGGTTGCACTACACGGATCTACCTTCTTGAAGGTATAAAAGTGTCAACTGCAAAAATTGGGTAGCAGTAATCTGGAAAATCGTCTATCTCATTCGCGGGATCACTATCAATTGATGCGTCGAGGTTTCTGTCGATGGTGGCTTCAAAATGATAACCGAACGACGTCTCGGGTGGAGTGTTGATTGGTATTTCACCATCTGATAAACATTCAGCTCCAGAATCAGAATAACATATTGCTATGAATCCTGGATCATCTCCAATCCCCATGTAGGCCGTATGTGACTTGACAACTCTCACTGGATCAGAGTAGACATCAGGGTCTATGAGTGCCAGGCACAACTGATTAGGCTGCATGTTGCAAACTGTTCCTACAGTAGACATGAAGGCTCTCCCAAGTAAAGAAGAATTACAGTTCAGCTTGATGTCTAGAACATGAAAGACTACTAGAACTAGGGTATGACCAATCTGCATCTCTAGGTTTCTAACGATTCCTCCTAGATTTCTTCTAGAACAGTCCACAAAACTGAACGAATCCTCTGAAGGCTCTTTCTTGAGACCTTGTTGGTATGCCATCACCTTTGGAATGATGCTGACTAAAGAACCTGTGTCACTGAGAGCATAAGGATACTCAATGCCTCTTATCAAGAAGGGTACTACAAATTTTCCAGGATCACTCTTCTTCTTCAGTGAAATCCTTTGCTTCATTTTCTCTTTCACCTGATAGAACATTCTCTCTATGTCTTGCTCAGTTTCCTTTGTCTCTTTGAAGAACATCCACAATTTGTGGGTAATGTAAGCCTCCTCGAAAGGCTTATCCATGGGGATCCTTAGACCCTTTTAGTAGAGCTATCCATCTCCTTCTCATTAGCTCCTCTCTTAAGATGCTTGGGAACCTTTTCCTTCCTTCTCTTCAAGGTTCATCTTTCAGTAGCCTGATCAACTAGCATAGGTTCTGATGCATCTTCAGATTGGTGACTGATGTTGTCTGTTGATTTCTCTAAAGGTTTGGATTGGTTTCTGAATGCATTCAGTCTGGCTTCATCGGTTTTGGTTAGTTGCACTCAGTAGGTGAGAGGTGGTCGTCGATCCATGCGGGAGAATTCTTGTCGATCGTCGTCCTCTCCCTGTCAATCAGTGACTGGCTCATGATGCCGATCGATTTCTTTTGTGGTTATACGATAGGGTTTGAGTGGATGAGGGTGTCTAGCTGCGAACTCTTCATCGGTCATGATCCTCACTGTCTCGCACGATGCAACTGACTCCATAGATGGTGTCGATCGATCCTCAACAGGATGTGTTGGTTGGTGCTCGTCTGACTCTGTCGGTCGATGTTCCTCCCTTGTTGTCGAACGACACCAGTGTAAACTGCTGAAACTCATAGAGCTCTGAACTTCGAAATCTCCCTCCTTAACCACTTGGCAGAAATCATCATCTATGATGGCGTTCATGTGGTGCTTCAATGCTTCATCTCCTTTGCCCTTGATAAATGTCTCTCGCCTCTTAAAAGCTTCTTCTGTCTGAACCACCTGCATCTTCAACTTTTTCACATTTGTACTCAAAGCTTCAAACTTTTTTTTTTCAGGTTGGTGTACACAAAATCTATCTTTTCATTGGAATTCACAGTCAGCTTCTGCTGGCACTCAACAACCTGATTAAGCATTGCTTCTATCTTGTTCTCTTGAGTATGTAGTGGTGGATTCTTGTAGGAAGAACTTCCATAAGCTATGTTGTTGTTGTTGTTGTAGGAAGAACTTCCATAAGCTATGTCCATTGCCATAAGAGGTTCTGTATCCACTCTGATTTTCAGGCTTCTGATTCTTAAAACCAGTACCACTGATAAAATTCACATCTTCCTCGTTGTCTCTATCATTGTCCATGTCTACAGCTTCTACATCTTCTGCAGAGCTATCCTACTTCTTGATAAGCTTGTCAACACTGTCCATTTTAGTTGTACCATCGTCCATCTGCTCCTTCCCAAGGATAATGACCGTTTTCTCCTCGCAAAGTCTGTATTCTTGGTACCATTGCTAGACACCAAGGTCTCAATGAGTCTCACAGCCTCTTCTGGATTCCTAGTGTTGAAATTTCCTTCACTAGCTGTGTCCAGAGCCATCTGATATGTCAGTGCAATGCTTCTGAAGAAAGTGCTGAGGAGTTGCACTTCATTGAATCCATGGTGTGGACAATATCTCTGATATGACTTGAATCTGATCCAGGAGCTTCTGAATGACTCTGTAGGCTCTTGTATGAATGTTGCAATCTTGCTCCTTAAGTCCTCAGCGCATGCCTCATCAAAGAAATTATGCAGTAATGCATTCTTGATGTCAGTCCAAGATGTAAGAGATCCTGGTGGTAACTGGTTAAGCCACTGCGAAGCGTCTCCAGCAAGTGAGTTCTTGAAGAGATTGCAAAGAAGATAGTCCTCAGGGACTCCATTGGCTTTAATGGCAGAAACCAAATCCTTAAACCGCTCCAGATGGTCCATCGAATTCTCATGTGATAGACCAGAGTAGGATGTCTATCCCACAACTGTAAAGTATTGGGGCTTCAGCTTGAAATTGTTCCTCTGAATAGCTGGAGGATGAATATCAGATCTTTTGGCGTAGTATTAGTGTGGACGGTTGTAGTCAGCCCACGTTCTGGGTCGAGCAGCCTCATTTACAGCTTGAGCAGCAGCTGTAGTTGTATCAGCATCGGGATCAGGGATTGCAGCCCCGTAATCATCTATCCTCGACCTGCTTCATTACGAACATGACCTTCATGGTCGTGCAGGTTTCTATTCTCGTCCTGAATAAGAACTAGATTCACAACCATGTCTCGCGGATGAGTGTCAATTGGCATTTGGTGAGAAGTGTCGATCGATGTCCGTTGAGAAGTGTCGGTTGACAGATGAATTGTATCGGTTGACGTTTGCTAAGAAGTGTCGATCGACAAAACGAGGTTGTTGTCGATCAATGCGGTGCGTCTCTCTTTCTCTGTGCGGATTGAGCATTCTAAGCGCACAGGATCTGAGAAGAGTAGTGGTTGCTCCTTGTTGCTTCTAGTACTGCTAGACATGCACCTGAAAGAAAAGAAAAAAAAATTATGAGAAAACTAAAACAGTAGAATAACCTAGACTAAATCGAACTAATAAGATCTAATGGCGATCAAAGTTCCCCGGCAATGGCGTCAAATTTGATATCACTCAAATTGCCTTAAGGAGTGACCTTACTCTCTCTCAAATAAGAGGTTCAGTTGTAGTATGATGTTTGTGTGTTTGTTTATATCTCTTCTCAAATTAACCCTATTTCCCACTTTACTCTCTCAACTAAGAGGTTCAGTGTAGTAGTTGGGGATCGAATCCACATAGACTTTAGGGTTGCATAATAGACTTATTGTTTTCAAATTAAAGCTAGACAAATTGTAATAATAATAATAATAAATGTTATTTCAAGATTGATTTAGTTCATAAAGGTTAAATTAAGGGATTAGACTTAGGGGAAATTCTCATGCAGTATTAGATAGTGTAAATTAATAAATCGCTAGGGTTTTAATTAAGCATTGTTCTTAAACTCAAACCTTAGTGTTCAGGAGAACTCCCTCACGCATCTCGACTGAGTGTCGATCGATACTAACAAGGTGGCGTCAATCGGTGCTCATTCTAAACAGTACTGGTTTCGCGGTTTGATGGGTTCTCTAAACTTCCAATTCAACTCTCGTTTGTTACCAGTTATTTAGATTGTTTAAGATAGGTTCTAAGATTGAGGTGATGAGATTCAACCTAGCATTAAGGACAACTTAAACAAAGAACCAAGAAGATTACCCTAATATTTCTATAAAATCAACAAGATATTACTACAATTGAAGAACCCTAAATCTAACAATGAATTACTTAGACATAGCCATAAAGAACATCATTAAAGTTTGAATAAATTGCATATAATAAACTGAGTAATAAGATAAAGAGTTCAAGATCTTCTCTGTAATAATGACCTGATCTCTCTCTCCAATAGATGTAGCAAGGTGTTCCAACTCTTCTTTGGCCTCTTAAACGGCTTAGAGCCGCCTCTCTAAGACTGCTTCCTCGGCTACCGCTTAGTTTAAAACTAAGATAGAAAACCCTAATAAATAGTCTAAATTTCAGCCAAGGACTTGTCTTGCAAATGATGAGACTTTTGAGTAAAACTTGTAATTTCTCAAGTCTTCATTAATCTTACAGTCGACTTTAGTCGATTGATGCTTCACGCATAAACTGGATCCGACATTTAGTTTCAGGCTGAGCATCCTAATTGCTCCAAACTAGCCCAAAATCTCCAATTGCTTTCAATGAGTACATGGACCTGTAAATTCTCTAAAACATAGTCTAGAAACACATAATAGATCCTAAATAGAGCCTATAACATGGTCTAAAACTAGTAATAAATAGGCTATATCAACTCCCCTAGACTTACTTTTTGCTTGTCCTCAAGCAAATAAAGCCTGTGAAAGAGGTTTTGAAAAGCAGAGACTCACATAATATCTAAGTATAACTACCACCCTACTTTGTTGCAAACACATCCTATCAAGTCAATCACAGAGAAACTTTATGTACCATATCCTAGTATAGCAACCAATTTCATTCTACCAACAACTTAACAAATACTAGTTTGACTCACCCCTCTACTGATTTCATTTCTTTGCATAAAATAAAAGTGCATGCTTTACCTTGGAAGTATCGATCAAAGGACACGTGGACTCTTACCTATGCAAGTACCTGAACAGCTAGGCACAAAGTCTTCCTGGTCTTTTTCTTCCCTCTTTTCTCTCTTCTATGAATCTTTTTAGATCTCAAACTTAATCGACAATGATGTCATCTTATTTTCGGTTTTCTCTTTTTCTTCTTTTCTTTTTCTTTTTTTCTTTTTCTCTTTGGGAAAAGTTGTAGGCGAATAGTGGGGTCACTGGTAACTTACCTATCCCTCCCTTCCAACAGTGTGTGATCATTCCTCTGGATTAGAATAATGGGTTCATTGGTAATGTACCTACCCCTCTGCATCTCGGGAAGTTATCTCAATCTTTTAAGCTTTTAAGTAGATGCTGACGAGAGAGAGAGAAGGGAATCAAATGTGCAATGACTTGTACCTACAGACTTGCAGAAGGAATCCGATCCAGTGTATACCAGGCCCCAAAGCAAGCTAATAATGTCAGGATTAATGTTGGAAGTCAGCTTCAGTTCCTTCAAACTTTCTAAGCAAGTGTGATATAGTGGCAGGATGATCCACTTAGGTATCTCTAGTAATCTCTACAAACAATCTTCTAAGAATGGTGCTAAAGTGTGGTTAGTCAATAATAAATATTGATAATAGTCTCCTTCTTGACTCAATAAAACTTTTTGAAAAACTTATATATATAGCAAATAAAACAGAAAACTCAAAACAAATCAAATAGCATCAGTGAACCTCCCCCAGACTTAAATTACACTGTCCCCACTGTAATTCGTCCTGGATTGGTTAGGAAAAATTAAATCATAAGTAAACAGTGTTAGACAAAGTCGAATATACCAATCTCGAGAAGGGCATCGATTGATGGCAATAGGTTAGTCTTGACCGATGGTAGACCATCACTGTCAATGGATGGTGGATCTGAACTATCGACTAAATAATATGTTAGATCACCATCGATCGACAGCAATAGAGCATCGTCGATCGATGCTAGGCATGTTAGACTGATATCGTGTGTGTGTGTGCCTACTCTCCATTGATTATCTCTCTTTGGGTTAGCTCTGTTAGACACTCAAGCACATCTCAAAACGTCAAAGCAGCATAATAATAATAAGTCTAAATCCAAAAGCAACAACATAAAATAAAATAGAATAGATATAAGTCTGAAAATAATATAAGAGACGAAGGAGCAACAAGGGAGACTACTCCTCATCTGAGGTATCGATATCGGGCAGCTGAGGCTGTGGCGTGACTCCTGGTGATGATCTCTCTCTGGTCCTGGGACGGCTGAAGCACTGGCATCGAGACATCGTCTCAACTCTAGCCCATATAGCACGAAGTGTGTCCACCACGACTCTCTGGAAGTCACCATGGTCGTGAATGGGGATCTCTGGAATTTGAGGGAAGGGTGGGAGAGGTGGGGGGTGGCTGTGCTGGCTCGGGTGCGGCGGCTGCTGCTAACGGATGGGCTGGTCTGAGGCCTCCTCTGCGGCGTACCCTGAGAGGTGCTGTGTGGAGGTGCTGCTCAGCTGGTCTGATGGCAAGGCGCTCCGGATCATCAGCAAAGTCTGTCACCTCTGGCGCTGGAAGCGCTATCATCCTAGGCCCCTCATCATGTACGAAAGACCAATACTTCCCCTCCTTTAGCTATTGGGTCCTCGCCAAGTGACTGTCATCCATGTATCTAAACTCTCTCTCAACAGAGTCTCCCTCAAAACTGATACCAAGGAAGCTGAATATAGGTGTCAAGAGACTCCCAGGGCCGCCAGGTGCTCAGCAAAAATAGCCCCCAAGTTCACCCGCTGATCGCTCACTGGTGGGGGAAAGATCTCATAGCACTACAAAAAAAATTGCTATTCATAGCACATTGTTATAGCTCGTTTCACTGAACTGTTGTTGTTAATGACTATTTTTTTTTTATTATAGAACAGCTTTAGATAAATGCTATGATATAGCTTTAGTAAGCGGGAAGCCAAAATTAGCTTTTCCGCGAAACACTTAGCCAAAATTAGCTTTTCCCTCTCTCTACTCGGGGTTCCATCTCTTCACTCTCATTTTTTCCCTCTTTCTCACATGAAACCCTAAGAGAAATCAAACTCAATTCTCCATCTCTAAACCAACCTCGATAGCAATCTCCATCAATTCTCCATCTCGAAACCAATCTCTCTCAATCTCCATCTTGAAATGCCTATGAATCCGCCTCGATTCCCATCTTGAAACCAATCTCCATCGCCGCTTCTCCCAGCCGCCACAGTTCTTCGATTCAACTCCGGTTCTACATCTTGAAGGTATTGGAAGTCCTAATATCGACATCTCTGTCGATGTTGAGCTCAAATCGAAGCTTTATTTTCTTTCTTTGATTTCTTGGTTGCTTTGATTTCGTGTTTCATTCCGACTTCTGTTCTGATTTTAGTTTTATGTTTTCGATTAAAAGCTTATGATTTTGATTTGTACAGTCTTAGTTATTGTTAAACGTTTCATGTTCATTTTTTTGGTATCATTATATGCTCTGATTTTTTTGATATTTTTATGGATCTGAAGACATCTTAAGTGTTATTTGGTCTGATTCTGAGGACAACTTGACAAGTTCATTATGTTACAAAAGGCTTCAATTTAGGTACAAGCACATCATGATGGACAAAGCTTGGGTACATCTAAGCAGGTAATGATCTTAAGCATATTTCTTATGTTTCACTTGGTATTTAGAGACTTAATTTGTTTATTTTTGTTTTCCTTTTGATTGTTAATGTAAGAGTTGATCCTGGATATGAGAGAGGAGTTTCAAAGTTTGTCCAGGATGTTGCTTCAGCTATGGGAGGGATTGATATGATTGTATGTCCGTGCATTGACTGCCGCAATATAGATCGTCATTCAGCAAGTGTGGTCGTCGATCATCTTGTTACTAGGGGAATGGAGGAGGGTTATAAGATGCGGGGTGATTGGTATCTACATGGAGAATTGAACGTAGAGGTTGCAGATGAAAGCACAGGAAGTGAATGGAACCATGAGATCTTCGGGTTGTAAAGAGCTGCGGAGTGTTTTGATGAAGAGTTAGCTGGTATGGGGGATTTATCTAACATGGCAGAGAGAGACGACAAGAAAGAAGATGAGTTCTTGGCAAAGCTAGCTGACGCTGAAACACCCTTGTATCCGAGCTGTGCAAGCCATAGCAAGTTATCTGCAATTGTTTCATTGTTCAGGTTGAAGACTCAGAATGGGTGGTCTGACAAAAGCTTCAATCATCTGCTAGAGACATTGCCGGATATGTTACCAGAAGAAAATGTGTTGCACACATCACTCTATGACGTGAAGAAGTTTTTGAAATCATTTGGCCTGGGTTACGAGAAGATCCATGCATGTGTCAATGACTGCATCCTATTCAGAAAGAGGTTCAAGACGCTTGAAAAGTGTCCTAAATGCAAGACTTCAAGATGGAAGACTAATATGCACACTGGTGAGAAGAAGAAAGGCGTCCCACAGAAAGTTCTACGTTACTTTCCTGTAATACCAAGACTAAAGAGAATGTTCCGGTCTGAGGAAATGGCCAAGGATTTAAGGTGGCACTTTACCAACAAAAGCAGTGATGGAAAGCTGCGTCACCCTGTTGATTCAGTGACATGGGATCATATCAATGCCAAGTACCCTACTTTTGCAGCTGAAGAAAGGAACCTGAGGCTTGGACTTTCAACAGATGGATTCAATCCATTCAACATGAAGAATTCGATGTACAGTTGCTGGCCTGTTCTGTTAGTTAACTACAACTTGCCACCTGACTTATGCATGAAGAAGGAGAACATCATGCTTTCTTTGTTGATTCCTGGTCCACATCAGCCTGGTAATAGCATAGACGTGTATTTAGAACCCCTTATCGATGATCTTAACAGTCTGTGGAGCATTGGAGAGGTAACCTACGATGCTCTAACTCGATCAACCTTTACACTTAAGGCGATGCTGCTTTGGACGATCAGCGATTTTCCAGCTTATGGAAATCTTGCAGGCTGCAAAGTAAAGGGTAAAATGGGTTGTCCGTTATGTGGGAAAAACACAGATAGCATGTGGCTGAAGTTCAGCAGAAAACATGTGTACATGTGCCATAGAAAGGGTCTGCCACCTACTCACAGTTTTAGAGGAAAGAAGAAATGGTTTGATGGAAAAGCTGAACAAGGAAGGAGGGGAAGAATACTTACTGGGCGTGACATTTCTCAGCATCTGAGAAATTTCCATAATGATTTCGGGAATTTCAAACGATCTGCAAGTAAGAGAAAAAGGAATCAGTGTTCAACTGATGTAGGGTCTGATAGTGAGGGTTTGTCGAGTGAATCAGAGGAAGAGGAAGATGAAGAAGTACAAGTTGATGAGGATGAGTTATCTAGATGGAAGAAGAGGTCAATTTTCTTCAAGTTACCATATTGGGAGGTTAGATCCTTATTTAATTTACTAAAATGGTTTTCCATTGTCACTGTTATTTGCTTATGTTTTTTCCTCTTATGAATAGGAACTCCCGGTGAGGCACAACTTAGATGTTATGCATGTGGAGAGAAATGTTGGTGCAAGCTTAGTTTCAACATTGTTGCACTGTGGGAAATCAAAGGATGGTCTTGCGGCTCGTAAGGATCTGGAGGAACTTGGTATTAGGCCGGATTTGCACCCTAAAATGCAAGGTAAACGAACCTATCTCCCTCCAGCACCGTGGTCTCTGTCCAAGTCAGAAAAGAAGATATTTTGCAAGCGCCTATTTGACTTCAAAGGGCCAGATGGATATTGTTCTAACATATCAAGAGGTGTCTCATTGGATGACTGTAAAGTGACTGGTCTGAAATCACATGACTACCATGTCTTGATGCAACAACTTATGCCGATTGCACTTAAAGGGTTGCTACCAAAAGGACCGAGGCTTGCAATTTTTAGGTTATGCGCTTTCTTCAACCTGTTGTGTCAGCGAGTGATCCATATGGAGAAGCTTCTGGTTATGGAAGCTGAGATTGTTGAGACTTTGTGTTTGTTTGAAAGATATTTTCCTCCAAGTTTCTTTGATATCATGCTCCATTTGACTGTGCATCTAGGAAGAGAAGCCCGGCTTGGTGGACCAGTCCACTTTAGATGGATGTACCCATTTGAAAGGTACGATAAAGATATGAATTAATTTTTTCATTCTTTTACTAATCAATCTAAACTGACTTTTTCAGATACATGAAAGTCCTCAAAGACTTTGTGAGAAATCCTGCAAGACCAGAGGGATGCATAGCTGAGTGCTATTTAGCTGAGGAATGTATTCGGTTTTGCAGTGAATTTCTGAAGAAGACAACAAATGTTCAAGAGAAAATAGATAGAAACATGGAGTATGAGAACAATTCTGTCTTAGAGGGTCGTCCGATATCCATTGGTACTTCAGTTAGTCTCACTGAAATGGAAAAGAGAGTTGCGCATCTTGCTATCATCCAAAACATGGCACTCGTCGAACCTTATGTAGAGTAAGTATATATATTACTCTTTCATTACATAGATTTTATTTACAACCAACTAATTGCTTTTGATTTTTAAACTGTTGCAAGTGCGCATCTACAGTATTTACAAGACACAGATGGAAGATGTCGTCGAGATGCATCAACATTATGGAGTATGCATACTAAGAATTTTGCTACTTGGCTAAAAGAGAAGGTAATGATTTATTTTAAAAAAATTCTCGTCTTTTACACTGCCTACTTTATTGGTTAATGAGTTGTTATTTCTTTATCAGGTGCCTCTTGATTCTACAGAACATGATGACACACTTAAGTGGATAGCTTATGGTCCACGTTGTTCTGCAAGGTCATATACAGGATTCATAGTTAACGGGCAGAGGTTTCACACAACATCAGTTTGTAGAAAAAGTCAGAATAGTGGAGTATATTATGAGGCTACGGCAGTGTGTAGAGCTAGTGCGAAAGATACATCACAGGTGGTAGATTTAGTATCATACTACGGGAGAATCACAAACATCATTTTGATGGATTATAATGTCTTCTATGTTCCTATTTTCCGATGTCAATGGGCAGTGAAGGGTAATGGAGTGAAGATCGAAGATGGTTTTACACTTGTTAACATGAATCATAGTCAAACCTCATTTTCAAGTGACCCATACATACTAGCATCTCAAGCGAAGCAAGTCTTTTACTCTAGAGAAGATGAGTCATCAAACTGGTATATTGTCATGAAAGGTCCTTCTAGAAGATACAGTAAGGAAGAGATTCAAGAGGGAAATGCAGACATTGGACCATTACCGTCGAATGTTGACATGGATGTTGACATGGATGTTGACATTGATGATTATGAGAATGTCAGAACTGATTGTGAAGGGATATATGTCTGAAACATAGCTTCTACCATTGCTTGTTTGTGTTTTTGTATGTGATGTTTGCTTGGTCATTGTCTGCTTGTTTGGTTGTTTCTTGTTTTGAGGTTGTTGTGTGATTGTTTTTGTGTTCACTTGATTAGAGTTAACTCTGTTTTTTTTATTATGTTTCAGGTAAACTGAGATGGGACAGAAAAAGCAGACCAAACGCGGAAGGAAACCAAGAAAGAAACAAAAGAAACTAGATGAAGAAGTTGAGTTCGTTGGTACTATCGAACCACGTGAACTAGAACAGGAAGAGGAAGTTGGGCAGGAACTAGATCAGGATGTCCAGGAACGAGATCAGGATGTGCAGGAACCAGAGCATAATGTTGACGATGTGCAGGAACCAGAGCATAATGTTGACGATGTGCAGGAACCAGAGCATGATGTTGACGATGTGCAGGAGCCAGAGCATGATGTTGACGATGTGCAGGAGCCAGAACCAGTGGCTCATAATGCTGATGAGCCTGAAGGTGAGATAGAACATACTCAGGAGCCTGATGTTGCAAGCTGCCGTAAGAGAAAGCGTGGACCAACAATGATGAGAGACCTAGCCAAAGATCCAAATACAAGAGTTCATGTGGATTTCACTTTTATGGGAGAGCCTTATGGTCCTGGTTCAGTCAAGCTATCTTCATATCTAGGTCCCTTGGTAAGGGAACACGTGCCTGTTACACTAGAAACTTGGAAAAAAATTACTGAAGAAATGAAGACAGTGCTTTGGAAATCAGTCCAGGTGACAGTTATCCAAAATACAATGACAACAAGTCTATTCAAGATACTAATTAATTGTTTGCTAACTATGTTTGCAGGCAAGGTTTGAAGTTGATGAGGACTACCAAAGGGTTGCAGTTCTTAAGCAGATGGGAGCCTTATGGAGATCATCAAAGTCACGCCTAGTTACCCAAATCAATGAAGCTAATAATAACCAACAAAGGATGAATCTCAGACCTAAGAATGTTCCTCCAACTGACTGGCGCAAATTTTTGAAGCTGAAAACAAGCCAAGAATTCAAGGTATATATTTTCAAGTTGATTAACATATTTATTAGTGACTATATATTACATATTAACATACGAAATGATAGGTTCTGAGTGATAGCTACAAGGAGAGGAGACGCAAACAGATTCCTCACACTTGTAGTCGAAAGGGAATGGTTAGACTAGCAGAAGACATGGTTAGGATACTATCTTATTGTTGTTTCCTTTTTAATGTCTAGACAAAGCTATTGACATTTAGTTTTTTGTTAGAAAAATAGTTCTGAAGACCCATCTGAAGTGTCGAGACTTAAAGTCTGGGTGAAGTCACGTACAAGAAAAGATGGAACTCCTATCAACACAAATGCTGCTGAGAAGATTGTGAGTTAAAAACATCATCTGCTACTCATATTAAACAAACTTGTAATGTTTTCGGTTTATTTTTCTGTGGTCTACAGCAAAAGGCAGCTGAGATTGTTAATAATGGTAATCAGAATGGAAAAAATCAAGATGAAGATACACTTATCCAGGTGTTAGGACCTGATAATCCTGGTCGAATGAGAGCAATGGGGAGAAATATTAGTAAGACGAAATTAGCTTGCTTCAATGTCAACCACAAGTCTATTTCTGAAATGCAAGAGAATCAAATTCATCTCCAGCAGAAGGTTAATGAGCTACAGTCTGAACTTGCGAAAGTCAAAAAGCAGGTTAGAAACATCTTCAAGAATACATAAAGATAAGTGGTTATTAAGCTTTCTGATGGGTTTATGTTACAGAGAGAAGACAATGAAGTTGGGGAAAACTCGGCTGCAAGAGTAAGCAATATATATGAGATTTATGATTATTTGCTATTTTACACTCACACATTTTTAATACTGACCATTTAACAGAGTGTGAACAAGAGATCACAAAAGAGGTGTCTTCTGATTGATTGGGCTGATGAAGATGGTAACGGATGTGAGGGACGTATCCTTTCTTCTGACCCAGATGACATAGTGAATGAAAGTCGATTAGGCCCTAAGGATGTTAAAGTCTTGGTTGAAGCTGCTACTGAACCTGAAGCATTCCTTTGGAGACCTGCGAGTAACATGTGCACAATTAAGGAAGCTGTTGGTCATATTATTGCATGGCCGAAGAATAAATGTGTCGAACTAGGTCTGGGGCTTGAACCAGAAGACATTGCACCACTGGTAAATGTTTTTCTCTTGCACTCACGTTCTAATTAAGGTCATGATTTCACCTATGATGAGTTTGTTTTGTGAATGTGTTTGACAGGGATCGAGAGCAAATTCTCTCAACAAATGCAAACTACTAGATTTGTCTGATGATAATGTAGTGGTCGGTGAAGGGCGTTGGCAGACAAAAGAAGCAAAAGCATTGGTTAATGGACTTCCTCTCGGACCTAACGCAGTTAAAGTCTTCGTAGATGTTGTACATGAGCACGGAACATATTTATGGAGGCCTACGATGGATCTGGCATACCTTGAAGACTGCTTACACTATTTTATATCATGGCCTGTTCGCAAAGTTGTCTTCGAGAATCCACCAGAAGCAACAAGACAACAATCTCCTACTCCAACCACTGTGTCTTCAGTAGGATATGGAAAAGAAACAAGAAAGAAAGTTACATCTGTTGCTTCTAAGTCTCCTACTGGTAAAAGTGTTACAAAAGGTGCAATATCAGCAGCAACAACATCAACTCCTACTGAGGAGTCTCCACCAACTGATCAGGTAATTTTTTAACTTATATTTTCAATCATCTGGTTATATTAATCTGTGTTTTAAATTGTGTACATGTCTTTTGTAAAGTCTCTGCTTAAGCTTGGATCTCAAGCAATGAAACATAATCAGAAATGCAAGCTGATGGACATTGGTGAGAGAAAACAAGTTGTTGCTGAAGGTCGTGTGCATTCAACAGACCCAGCTCAAATGGTACACTTTGTACGTTTGGGTCCGAAAGCAGCTAGAGTCTGGGTAGATGCAGTGATCGTAGATGATGCAGACGTTTGGAGGAAAACAGATGAAATAGAGTGTTTGAAAGATGCACATGGTTCATCAATTGCATGGCCAATTGATAAATTGGTCATATTTTAAGCTCATGTAAGTGTTCTGCTTTGTATGTTTAAATCTGCATATGTAAGTGCTTAACTGATCAGAGTTTTAATTGTTGCAGCCTGCAGGGGAATGAAGAACTTAGGTTTAGACTTAGCTAGTTTTAAGCTAGGTTTGATGTATGATATTATTTCTTATGACTTTGGTTTGTTTGTTCAGACTGCATCAGTGACACTTATGTGTAATGACTTATGTATTTCAAACTTGCTTTTATGGATGAGTTTGTTTTATTTGCAGTTTCTATTTTGAATACAAATTTTCGAAAATAAGAAATCATAGCTACTAGACACAAAAACAATAGCTAAAAATAAACAGTTATACTTTTAAATCATAGCATTTAAAAGCTCATATAATTAAACTATCATAATATATTACATAGCTATTACAAAATTTAGTATAGCACTTAATAATTGCAATACCAAAATAAGCTATTGCTATTGTAGAAGTACCTACCATGGCACGAAATACATATCGTAATCAATTTGTAACAAAAAATAACCGTGTCATAGAATCATTAATAACATCACCTACTTATTGCTATCGTAAGCCCACATTTTGTAGCATCACAAAAAAATGCTGTCTTAGGGGGGGTACCTATGATGGCTGCCGTATACATAGCATTTACGAATTCGCTATGACAAATCAAACATAGCATATAACCCGCGCTAACAATGAACATATTTCTTGTAGTGAATCGAAAGCGACAATCGTTTATTAGTCTTTAGCATATCTTATGACGAAGAATAAAAGATTGTTGCTTTCGATTATAGAATGTTATAGTGTTTATCTTAGCCTGTATATATATATGTTCATATATTGCACTATTACAGATACATGTTAATTGTGTGTAGCTTACACGTAACACATTCAGGACACACCTTATCCGTGTATACATTTTCTTTTTGGACCACAGCATATTTGATTAAATAAAAACAGGAGGCCTAAGGCCCAAGTTCAGAAAAAATTTCATATCCAACAATCGCGATATGTTTAATTCATATCCGACTTATATCACTGTGACAAACCATACATAAGCTTTCAAAATTTCAAATAACATACATGTTGTTCATCTTGTTGGGAAAACCATACATCAATCGTCACATCAGCTACCACGTCACCTAATTTTACTGACATGGGTGTTATATCATCTAATTTTGCTGACGAGGATATCATGTGTACAAAAAAAAATTCTAAAAAACATAAATAATCGTTTTATAAAAATCCTTTTTTAGAAAATGCAAAATATATATAAAAAATTATATTTCATAAAATTAACAAAAAATAATTAAATAATAAATTTTAATCTTATATGAGAGATATATTCAGAAATGTTATAAAATAAATTTACATAATAAATTCTTTAGCTATAGCGTTTGGGTACCCGTTAAGTTCATGTTGTTTTTTTCGAGTTTCGGTTCTATTTTGTAACATGTCCTATGACCTCTATAGTTATTTTTGTAAGTATAGATCAAATTATATATAATACATCGGGTTCATATCGGTTTTGTATCGCATCCTATAATCCATAAAATAACCATATATTGTTTAGATTTGGTTAAATCATATCGGTTCGGATAACTCGAAGTAAAATCAAAAATTTAAAAGAAAATTATAAGAAATATATACTTATGAAGCAATAATAGCATTGAATTTGAATCATTACAACATATATAACTCTTATAAGGACAATATTGTGATAAGATCATAAAATTTATGAATATATCTCTTATACAAGATTAAATTTTTTATTATTTAATTAATTTTTTGTTAATTTTACTAAATAGTATAAATTTATATTTTTCATTTTTTAAAGAAATTATTTTTATAAAACAATTATTTTAGTTTTTTAGAAAAAAAATTTTTGTACACGTGGAATTTTTCTAAGCAAAATTAGCTGACATAACATCCACGTCAGCAAAATTAGATAATATGGTAATTGATGTGGTGACTAGTGTATGATTTTGCCAAAAAAAAGATAAACAACATTTATGTTATTTGAAATTTTTGAGTAGCTTTTGCAATTTGGTCCGCAGGCCCATTGCAGTCTCTCGACACAAAAGAAATTTTACAGAAGGAGAAAGAATAAGACGAAGCGAACACAAGGGAATCGATTTCCAACAGCATTCGTGTATACATTTGTGACAAATAAACACATATGTTAGTCTCTCTTTTACACGTGAAAATTCAGCACACACGTTATATATTTTTTTTCTTTTTTTTTAACAACAAATGCTTATATTAAAATTAAATGTCTAATAAATTAAATCGGTTGTAAGCTCAAGAAAAAGCTTAGTGGTTCGTAGAACGAAAGGAAAAGTCACACATACTGATCAATGTGTGACACACCGTTGCGAATTAGTTATGGAACGATGACGTGTCAGATAATTATTAGGTTCAAGATATTGCTTTGGCGTGAAGCAAAGAAGATTTGGTTCAGCATGATATTAGAAAACTGAATATTGTGGCTAGGGAACGTATATAACTGAATTACATTGGATAGATTTAGGTTAGACGTTCAATTGGAAAAAACTTGAGCAAGAGGTTTTGTTCTTGTCAGCTAGCAAAGGCGAGTGACTTGTAAGTTCAGCTCGATCTTTGTATTTTGAGAGATTAGAAGGTCTGTCGCTAGTCGTGTATGACTGAGTGTAAACTGGATTAAATAAATCTAGGAAGATTGTTTAAAAGATTTCTGATATACAAGAAAGTGTTCTTGAAATCTTTCGTGTGTTCTTTTATCTGGTTATCACTGAACTTTCATTTGGTATCAGAGTAGAAAACCATTGTGATATCAACTACTACTAACATGTTGAGGTCCTGCGGATTTCATGGAAACCATGTAAGAACTTGTTACTGTACAAAAATCAATCATGCTAGACGGTGGCAACTTTGATCGTTGGAAGGCGAAAATGTGACACATAATCAGAGGAATTTATGAGGATGCTTGGACTGCAGTTAAAGATGGTTGGTCTGCTCCTACCATGCTGATGGAAGACAAGACTGTGGCCCCAAAACCTAAAGAGAGATGGACCGACTCAGACAAAGCATCATCCAAGTTCAGCCCTAACTCCCATATTCTCCGTTGTAGACTTAGATCAGTTCAAGATTATCTAGGGTTGTGAATCAACTAAGGAGGCTTGAGATACTCTTATCAACCATTTTGAAGGTAATATTAGTGTGCGAAGAACTAGGATTGATCATCTAGCTTCAAAGGTTGAGAACCTAAGAATGAGAGATAATGATCCTATCGATGGATTTATTTCCAAGATTAGCGAACTAGCTATTGGGTCCTCGGTACTCGGTAAGAAGTATGAAAAAAAGATTTGGTGAAGAAATTACTGAGATGTCTTCTGCCTTGTTTCAAAGCTTACAAAGTTGTGGTGGACACTGTTGTAGACACTGACGAGATGAAGTTTGATCAACTTTCTGGTATTTTAAAAGTTCATGATTTGAAAAAATCTGATCGACTACCTAGCACTCAGAAGAGCATAGCATTTTCTGCTGAGTCTAAAGAAGATGATAGAGTCACAAAGATTGAGGAGAACTTGGGATTAATGGTGCAAAAATTCAACAAGTTCATCAAGCGAATAGAAAAAGGAGAAAGTCGATCAAATGGACGCTTTCAGAGGAATGAATCTGATCGTGGTAACTCTCATTTCTCAAGGCAAGATTCATCTAAGAGCTCAAAGAAGAAATATTTGCAGTGTCATGAATGCGAGGGCTATGAGTATTTTCGAAATGGGTGTCCTCTTGCAAAGAGAAGAGAGCTGAAATGCAAAGGATTCAGACATACTCGAAGCGAGATTCTAAATAATCTAAAGAAGGATAAATCTCTTGTGTGTTTCAGTGGCACAGAATCAGAAAATGACAGTGATAGTGGAGAACTTCTCCTAAACTTTGTGGTTTTGGTTGGACAAGAAGATGAGCATAAACCCCAGTTGGCTGAAAATTCAGGTGATGAAGAAGATGATGATGATGATCTCAATCAAGATTTGGAAACAGAGTATAAGACTTTGTTTGACAAATTCACTGAACTAAGTCATGAGAATCTACATCTTCTCAAGAATAAAGCTATGTTAAAAGCTCAGGTAAACATCTTGGAATTGGAGCAGCCCAGTGTCCATACTCCAGTTCACTCCATATTGAAGGAATTTGATCAGGAAGTACTTTCAATTAAGAGAGCCATTGCTGAACAAGAAAGAGTTCATAACCAAGTTGAGGTCAAATTCAACCAACTGAGTGATCTACTGGTTCAAGAGATGGACAAGAGCAAGTTACTGGAGAGCCAACTCACTGAAAACTACAAAATGCTAAGGATGCTTAATATTGGTACTTCAACACTTGATGAACTTCTTACTTTGGGGCAGTGTCCGAGCTCCAACTGGGGTCTAGGATTTTGAGGTTCTACATCTAAATCTGCTGAAGCAGGAGAACAAGTTGCCTTTGTAAAAGAGCCACCAAGGGCAAAGGGGGACAAGAAACTTGCAGAAACCAAACCTGATGTTGTACATATCAAAAATAAGAACAAATTGGTGTCAAGAAAATGTGGAAATGGCTGTCACTTCTGTGGTAAACGTGGTCATAACATTAGATTTTGTTACTTCCGCAGACACCAGTATGAACGAGCTTGGAGATTAAATATGTGCTTTGTAGATTCATCTGCATATGGTCACGTTTGGATAGTTAAACGAAATATGTATCCAAACTAAAAAGAGTGCACTCAAAAGGTTTCACATTCTTAGAACGTTGTGTTACACACTGAAACCTCACAACATTTTGTATGCAATCTGGCTCACATACAAGATGATTCAGATCTGATAAGTAATGTTGCTTACACCAGTGCCGAAAATAACAGACATGTCGACTTCCCTTGGTATTTTGACAGTGTTTGTTCAAGACATATGACAGGAAATCAAGACTATATTGAAAAACTTGAACACATCAAGGGAGGAAAAATAACTTTTGGTAATGGAGGACAAGGTAAAATTCGTTGTGTGGGTGTGATGGAACGAGCAGATCTGCCTCGTCTCATAAATTTCTATTTCGTGGATGGACTGAAGGCCAACCTCATTAGTGTAAACCAGCTATGTGATGAAGGACTGGAAGTTATTTTTAATAGCAAAGAGTGTCGTACAGTTGACGCAAAAGGAAACATGGTTCTATATGGAGTCCGTTTTGGGAATAATTGTTATATGTGGAAGCCATCATACATGTGCTTCTCAGTAAGAGAGTCAAAACTTGATCTCTGGCACAAGAAACTCGGCCACATGAACACCAATGGTTTGACCGGGCTCGTCAACGCTAAAGTGGTTAAAGGAATTTCTGACTTGGAAAAATAAACAGACACAGTTTGTGGAGTTTCCTGCCAAGGTAAACAATTCAAAGTTCAACACAAACAGATTGCGGAGATAAGTTCTAAGTGAGTACTAAAACTGGTTCACATGGATTTCCTGCGGAGATCAGGTCCTACAACTCTTGACAGCATTGTTGGCAAGCGATATATATTTGTCTTGGTTGATAATTTTTCCAGGTACAATTGGGTTGATTTCCTGCAAAACAAGTCTGATGCCATAAAAAGCTTTCAAATATTGGCGTTGCAGCTTAAACAAGAAAAAAGTGGAATCATTCAAATTAAGAGTGATCATAGCGGTGAGTTTCAGAATGAACATTTTGATCAGTTTTGTCAAAGTCAGGGAATTCAACTTTAGTATGCTGCTCCCAAAACTCCTCAACAGAATAGAATAGTGAAAATAATAAACAAAATATTGCAGGAGATGGCTAGAACGATGTTTTGTGGTAACAATGTGCCATCTGGGTTCTGGGCGGAAGCAATTGGCACCGTATGCTATGTGATCAACCGAGTGTATGTCAAATCTTAGACAAAGACTACACCCTATCAGATATTGAAAGGAAAAACTTGTAATCTCAGTCACATGCATGATTTTGGATGCATATGTTACATTCTCAACGACAAGGAGCACCTAGGGAAATTTGATGCTAAAAGTGATGTTAGAATGTTTATGGGATACTTAACAAACAGCTCAGCCTACAGAGTCTACAATCAATGCACCAAGTTTATTGGAGATAATGTGAACATTGCGTCCGATGATAGTGTTGGATTTTATCAGACAAGGATAACATAAACCATTGATTGTGTTACACCGACTGACACTTCACCAACTGAGGCTAGTATTAAAGAAGACTTTGACTAAGAAAGCGATAAGGAAGGAGAACAAGTTGATCTTGATAAGGGACATGTTTATAAAAATCATTCCTTTGTAAATGGTATTGGTGGAATCTTTGATGAGAGAGTCACTCGGAAGAAGCAAATTGACTTCAAAAAATGGTTAGATTGGCATGTTTCATGGCTGAGATGAATAAGCAAGGATGTTACTTGTCACTGATTGAGCCAAAGAATATCCAGGAAGCCTTGGATGATAAGTTCTGGACAGACTAAATGCATCATGGAATGGAGCAATTAGATCGATTGGAAGTTTGGGTATTTGTTGGAACTAAGTGGATCTACAAGAAAAAGACTGATGAAGAGGGAAATGTGGTCATAAACAAGTCAAGACTTCTGGGCCAAGGATACTCACAAATTGAAAGTGTGTATTTCGATGAGACGTTTGCCCCAATTACCAGACTCGAGTCAATTAGACTACTTTTTGCAATGGCTTGCAACCTTTGAATCAAGCTTTATCAAATGGATGTCAAGAGTGCATTTTTGAATGGCAAACTACAAGAAGTATATGTAACCCAGCCTAAGGGGTTCAAGGATCCTCACTTTCCTGATCATATATACAAGCTCAAGAAGGCTCTCTATGACTTAAACAAGCTCCTCGAGCCTGCTATGAGAGACTGGCTGAATTTCTGATTAAGGTCGGCTTCCAGCAAAGGGGGGTTGAAAAAAATCTCTTCATAGAAGACAAAGGAAAAGGGATTCTGATCATTCAAGTGTATGTCGATGACATTATTTTTGAAGGTACATCCCATGCCTATGGTTAGTGGTTCGTAGAACGAAAGGAAGAGTCACACATACTGATCAATGTGTGACACACCGTTGCGAGTTAGTTATGGAACGATGACGTGTCAGATAATTATTAGGTTCAAGATATTGCTTTGGCGTGAAGCAAAGAAGATTTGGTTGAACACGATATTAGGAAACTGAACATTGTGGCTAAAGGACATATATAACTGAATTACCTTGGGTAGATTTAGGTTAGACGTTCAGTTTGGAAAAAGCTTGAGCAAGAGGTTTTGTTCTAGTCAACTAGCAAAGGCGAGTGACTTGTAATTTCAGCTCGAGCTTTCTATTTTGAGAAATTAGAAATTGGTCCCTCGCTAGTCGTGTGTGTGACTGAGTGTAAACCGGATAAAACATATCTAGGGAGATTGTTTAAAGGATTTCTAATATACAAGAAAGTGTTCTTGAAATATCTCGTGTGTTTCTTTATCTGGTTATCATTGAATTTTCATCGGTTACAACCGAAAAGATATTCGACAGTAAACATAACATAACTAAAGCATAAGAAACCCGTAGAAGTTTCCACTTGTAGTCCTAGAGTTCGCATTGGAAAAAACACAAAGAAGTCGAAATTGACATTGGAAAACACAACCAGTGGGGTTTGAGATAAGTTGAAAACCATCTCTGAATATGCCTAGATCTCCCGACGTAGCAGTGAGGTATGGAGAGGCTATCGTAGTAGGACTACACAGAGAGTCGTCGACTGTACAGCCTCTGAAGTATAGCAATTGACAGAGTCGGGAAGTGCTGAGTGCAGTGAGATGCTGACAGGCCTTGCCTGCTGAGAGGCCTTTCCTGCCAAGATTGGGAAATAGCTTTCCAGTTGAACATAGTAATGGGTGTTGGAGATACAAGTCTGACTTGAGATAGAGGCGGTACCGGAATCAAGCATAATTGCCGACAGCTCGTTGTTAATTCTCCTGCAGACTGTGAAATCCTAGTTCTGACGAGCCAGGTTCTCAACACGCCAGTAGAGACTCGATGAGAAGGGGTGCAGCGTGAACAAGAAATTCGATAACCTCTGGGCTGCGGAGGAGGAGGCGTTATATAGATCTGTAAAATACAGTGGGTGTTCAGATCCCGTGAAGACAATTCGAGGAGTTGGTGTATCAACAACATATGATGGTTGTAGCTCCAAAAGAGGTGGGTTGCGGTGGCTGAACCCATCATAGAGTCGTTGTGTATGCGGTGTAGAGCGGTACTTTGAAGCCTTGGAAGGTGAAGCTGAAGCGGAAGCGAAGAAATACAGAATGTGAAGCAGAAGACAACCAAAGAGCATAGATAGAGTAGAGAGGAGAGACAATAGCTGGAAACAGAGACGACGCCTGCGAGCCATCTCTCCACCGGTGTCGAAAATCAAAGCCTGAGGAAATGCCTCGATAATTGTGTCAGAGAGGATTTACGATTAGGGCAAACTTCTCCTCCTTCCGTGCATATCTTGTGACTGATAAACACACATATATTATCTAAAAGGGAAATAATAAACATGTTAAGTATAGACAAAATTATATATACTTAACACGTTTTTCGAAAAAAAAATAGAATATGTAATACTCCCTCCGTTCCTAAATATAAGATGTTTAGAAGAGTTTTTATGTTTCAATATATAAGTTGTTCTCATATTTCTAGGTAATTTTAACTTTATCAAAAACTATGTAACCAATCAAATTTAATAGTTCTATTTTGTAATTGGTTAAGTAATTTTTAATTTATATTTTAATGATATCTTTTAGATAAAAAGTAACTTTCTTAATGTGTGTTTACCTAAAAAAATCTTATATTTAAGAATAAAGAGAGTATATTTAACATGTTGGCATTCTAAACAAATTGTTTGAAATAAACGAAGACATTTTCCAAATATATATTCAATCAATAATACACTAATATTTGAGTTTAAGGTTTAAAGTTTATTATTTAATTTTATTATTTAAGGGGTGAGATTGATTTTATAGATTTCTACAGATAATTGTGAAAACATTTTTTTATGAATGGCTTAGGAAGGTTAATTTTGTATTTTCATAATTACTTAAAGTATTTATAAAATAGTTATTATTTAAAATAAATTCAAAAAATAGTATCAAATGTGAAGTAAAATTTGAATTCTTTCAAGATTCTATTACTCGTAATACACATAATATGATGTGTTTATTTCTATATATACATTGAAAACAATTAAAAAAATTATGTGATACATGTACAATGTTTTATTGCTCCGGCGTCGACAGCACAGGCGCACATTACGACGTCAAAGACTTCCCTCTCTTTACCGTTGTCTTCCTCTTCTCATCTGTGTCGTCCCTTCGTCTCCTCTTCATTATGCCCACAAATCTGGGTTAGGGTTTTTGCTCCGGTGCGCGCTGCTTAGAGAGGAGCTACAGATCCAGCGGTGATTTGACTTCCTCTGGCTTCTCGGTGAAGTGGGGCAGCGGCGGTTGTCATGGTGGTCAGATTTTTGGGTTAAGGGAGTTTGATCAGTGATATATTATGGAATTTACTAGTTTTCAACCATAGTATAAGGCTTTTTAGAATCTATTTATTGTGTTTAGAGTATTTTAGAGATTTTTCAGGTCCATGTATATTTTGGAGCAATATAGATACAATAGAGTAATTTAGAGTTTATGGATGAGGAAACTCATACTTGTTCAAGAAATCAAAGTCATAGTCGAGATGTAGAAGAACCATTGATCGACACTACTTCCTTAATGTCACTTGACACCCGTGCGGGCAGACAGGCCCGACTTGAATCAAAACCGACTCAAACCCAAAAGTCTTACATATTACCATAATACCCTTAGACGGCTTTATACCTATTATTTATAGTTTTTGCCATTATTTAGCCAACATACCACATAACACATTTACCACACCATATTTACTTAGAGTTTTTATTAGAAGCTTTCGGAGACAAGATCAAAAACTTCTTTAAAGATCTTGTATTGGAATTCCAGTTTTCCTATCTTATTCTATTTAAGCAATTTATTCAAACTATCATTATGATTTTTTCATTTTGTCTCAGTAGTTATCTTTTTAGATTTATGATTTATTAGGGTTGGATGAGTTACTGAAATATAGAACTGCTAGGATGAATTATTAGGATCCTTCAACAAAATTGAGGTAACTGTTTTTGATATTATCAATGGTATTGCGCGAGGGCTTCTATATCTTCACCAAGATTCACAGTTTAGAATTATCCATAGGGATTTGAAAGCAAGCAAAGTCTTGTTTGATAAACATATGACTCCAAAAGTTTCAGACTTTGGAATGGCTAGGATCTTTGGACGAGATGAGACAGAAGCTGACACGAGGAAGGTGGTCGGAACTTAGTAAGAAATTAAAGCATCATCATATTTTGAAACAAAGAGTTACCTGGGTACAAAATTAAACCTGATAGCTTTTCTATTTAATATTTGTTATGAAGTGGCTACATGTCTCCAGAATATGCGATGAACGGGACATTCTCGATGAACTCAGATGTGTTCAGTTTTGGGGTCTTGGTTCTTGAAATTATAAGTGGTAAGAGGAATAAAGGCTTCTGCGACTCGGATAGTAATCTTAATCTTCTCGGATGTGTAAGCTTGAAACCTCTTAATTCGATTGTGTTTCACACTCAAAACCTGACAATATTACTAATAACAGATCCGACCTTTCTGCACAGGTGTGGAGGAATTGGAAAGAAGGTCAAGGTCTAGAGATATTACACACGGTCATCATAGATTCTTCATCACCAACATTAAGGCCACGTGAAATCTTAAGATGCTTACAAGTTGGCCTCTTGTGTGTTCACGAACGTGTAGAGGATAGACCAATGATGTCGTCAGTAGTTTTGATCCTCGGAAATGAAGCAGCATTGATTCCTCAACTTAAACAGCCAGGTTATTGCGTCAACGGAAGTTCTCTTGAACCTTATTCTACTTGGAATAAACGGCGTGATGATGAATTTTGCACAGTGAACCAAATCACCATGTCGGTCATTGATGCTCGGTACTATGATAGTCTTTGATAATATGCTCATTATTAAAGTTTTACTAAATGGAAAAAAAAAAAGAGTTTTACCAAGTTGAGTGACAATGCGTGCGAAACTCTTCAGTCTCTGACGTTCTATCGAAATTTTCATTCATCCTCTTATATTCTCTCGATCTGGTTTCATTATTTCGTGTCGATTCACCTTCAGCGAATGCAGCAACCATCCCAACACGTCAACACCGGTAATTCAACGACAACCACATATCAAACATACACAAACATTTGTGCATCTCTCTACCTATATTATATAGTTCTTACTCTGTTTTTGTAAGTTTAAGAGCTCGGAAAAAAACAAATGTTATTTTCAGTACAGTAAATTTCAGTCAATATCTTAACATTAATATCCAAACAAGTACAGTAAATTAACAGAATTATCGAAAACAAAAACAAAACAGAGAAGATAAGAGACTTAAAGAGCTTATGTTTAGTTGATGATGGATCGATGATGACGATTTGCATATTTATATCTTATAAATTTACAAGTTTCAACATTTATACGGTTAGTGGCATATCCATGTGTACACATAATGTTTACTATTCATGTGTACACAAACATCCACATGGACAATTGATTAATTTGGAGACTAATTAACGATTAATTGGAAATTAGCTTTGATTTTTTTTAAACACTGATTACTGCATCTAACATTAATTTAATTTTGGTAGAGTACGTGTAGAGTATTGTCGTCTTTGGGAACCTATATAGTTTATAATCACTGTATTAACCAAAAACAGTGATTCACGGTTTTGAAAAGAAACTTGATTCACATTTTTGGCAAAAATATTTGGCGGAAAACTGAATTTTATGCTTTGTCAGAAAAACACGATTTTCGGTTTGTCAAAAAATTAGATTTTGTGTTTTTGGTGGGAAAACGTGATTTTGCGGTTTTGGTAGAAAAATGTTATTTGCAGTTTTGGTAGAAAACAAGATTTTATTGTTTTGGCGAGAAAGCGTAATTTTGCGGTTTTGCGAGAAAACAAGATTTTTCTATTTGTGAAAAATGCATTTTCACCATTCTGGCGAGAAAACACAATTTTTTGTGAGAAAACGTAATTTTGTGATTTTGGCGAGAAATCACAATTACGCGGTTTTGGCGAGAGATCACAATTTCACGGTTTTTGAGAGAAATCATAATTTTGCGGTTTTGGTGGAAAATCTGGATTTTATGCTTATGTCAATAAAACACGATTTTGGGGTTTTGCCGAAAAACTAGATTTTATGATTTTGACGGAAAAACATATTTTTATTGTTTTGATTGGAAAACATGATTTGTGGTTTTTGTAAAAATAATGATTTTTTGGTTTTGCTGAAAAATGTAGAATTTGCGGTTTTGGCGAAAACATGAATTTGTGGTTTTGGCAAGAACATATAGTTTTACGGTTAGTGCAAAATGCATTTTTTTGTTTTGATGAGAAAATATAATTTTTGTTTTGGTGGAAAAATGCGATTTTTTATGTTGACGTGGAAATGTACTTTTTTGGTTTTGAGGAGAAAACATAATTCTATTTCGGTGGAATAATACGGTTTTCAGTTTTTCCGGAAAATAAGATTTTGCAGTTTTCGTAAAAAAATGTGACTTTTCAGTTTTGGCGGGCAAATGAATTTATGATTTTCGTAAAAACGATTTTAAGGTACTGGTGGAGAAACGCGATTTCACAGTTTTGGTGGAACAACCGAATTTTATGGTGTAGGCGAAAAAACTTGTTTTACAGTTTTGGCGAGAAAACAAAGTTTTCCTATTTTAAAATAATACTAGAACATCCGTGCGACTGCCCTTGTTTTAATTTAAAAATTTTAAACAAAATTTATAAACAAAATGATTTTTTTTTCATAACTGAATGTTGCTTAGAGTTAAGAGAGATTTTAGTTGCATAATATTTATCTTATGTGGCTTAATTAACATTATTATAATTGTTTTGTGTAATTATCTTGTTAAACATTTATCTTCAGATACTATATACTTTGAACATTTTCATAACGATATTTGTTATTATTTTTATTGTATAATGTATTAATTTTTAATGTATCTTTAGATAATATATAGAGAATTTGCATTTTATATTCAAGAATAAGTGCCATATCTGTAAGGATAGAAAGGTGAATTATTGAATATTTTTTGATCCAAAATTTCCTTACTACTAGAACTAAAACCTATCAAAATTTGGCAGAATAAATTAAAATTAAAAAATTATAACTTAAAATATTAGATACAATGCATATACACAAATAACATATAAGGTACAAAATTAATCATTACTCTTTTGTTCTCTCTCTCCGTATTTATCGGTACACTTAATATTTCTCCTTCTTTTTCATCTAAATGATGAATATACATAATTCGATGTTTTACAACATATATCTGATATATGGCCTAAAATTAATACATTAATATGATATATCAAATAAAAATGCTATGATGATATAATAATTAGCCAGCTAGCGTAAGTTATTAATGTTTAAGTATCCATGATAATATATATTTTGTATTTATCTTTCATGCTTTTATTTTGAGTAGTTTTAGCTTGCTAAAAGTTTTGTTATCATTTAGAGAAGGTGAAATACATCCACTATATATTGGTTATCTTGCAAATTATGCTTCAAATAAAATATGTAATATGTGTCGTCCTAAACCCAAATGGTATATCCTAAACCCAAATGATAAACCCTAAAGTTTAAATCTAAATAATAAACGTTATCCGGATGTCATTATTTTTAGTTGGTTTTTCTGTCAGTGGTCAGGTATAATTATAGAGTCTAAACCAAAGATTATACATGTAACACAATATTAGCTTCCCAACATATAACTAAAAATGGTTGTTAGCCGGTTAAAGGTTTCTAAATCAAATTGTGTTACATGTATTATTCGCTTTAGTGAACCAATAAGCATCACAATATCTACTCAAATAATCTTTGGGCTGTGATCTATAGTAAACCGATCATTGATCGGAAAAAAACTAACAATATTGATTTTTGGATAACAAGTATATGTTATATCATTCAAATCCAAAGTAGTATTGGCCGTCCAGTAAATATGGTAACTGTATATTATTTCTTTTATCCATCTAACAGTTGTCGTGATTTATTGTTTTCAATTTGCTTACTCTAAGATTAGGTTTTACATTTCAATGTTTAAGGTTTATCCTTTAGATATGGGATTAAAGTTCACCCTTTGGAGTAGACTTTATCTTTGGGTTTAGGGATTAGTGTTTATCTTTTGGGTTTAATGCTTATCATGTGAGTTTGATTTAGGGTTTATCATTTGGGTATATGGTTTATCCTTTTGGTTTATGGTTTAGCCTTTGAATTTAGGGTCTATCCTTTAGATATATGAAAAAAACAGAAGAAAACTTAAGATAATTTGTTGCATTATGAGTTAACCGCCATTTTACAACTAATATTAAGATTAATTGTTCTTATGAAGTTTTATGCAGCTAACAACCATTTCAGTTGCATGTTAGAGAGCTAATATTATGTTTAACCAAATTCTTACCTCGACATTGTAAATAACACGTCCTAAACGCTAAATCCAAAGAATAAACCTAAATCCTAAACTCAAACTCTTAACTCTAAATTAAGAAGATAAACCTTAAACTCTAACCTTAAACCCTAAACCCCAACGATATATATTAAACCCAATGGTAAACTCTAAACTCAAACCCATAGGATAAATGCTAAAAACTAAACCTCATACCTAAAGGATAACCCCAAACCCAATTGACAAATCATAAAGACTAAACCCAAATAATACCAGTTATCCGGATATCATTATTGTTAATTGGTTTTTCTATCAGTGGTCGGGTATAATTGGAGAACCCAAACCAAATATTATACATGTAACAAAATATTAGCTTCCTAACATATAATGAAAATAGATTTTAGCCGGTAAAACGTTTCTAAACCTAAATGTGTTATATTTATTATTTTCTTTGAGTGAACCAACAAACATCACATTATCTGCTCAAATAATCTTTGGGTTGAGATCTATAGTAATAACCGATATTGATCGGAAAAAACAACTAACAATATTGATTTCATGTTAACAAATATACATTACTTAGCATATTGGACATGAATAATATGATTAATGAAACTTATGTGTTATATCATTCAAATTTAAAAAAGTATTGGCCGTCTAATATATATGGTAACTGGATGTTATTTCTTTTATCTCTCTAATGATTGTCGTGCTTTATTGTTTAGGATTTACATTACTCTACGATTAGGCTTTACAATTCGATGTTTAAGATTTATCATTTGGATATAGAGTTAAGGTTCACCTTTTGGAGTATGGTTTATTTTTGGGTTTAGGGTCTATTGTTTATCATTTGGGTTTAGTGTTTATCAAATGAGTTTAGTTTTAGGATTTATCCTTTGTGATATGATTTTCCTTTGGATTTTGGATTCATTGTTTATCTTTTAGATATGCCAAAAAATCCAGAAGAAGAATTAGGATAACTTGTTGAATTATGAGGTAACCGCCATTTACAACTAATATTAAAATTAGTTGTTCTTATAAAGTTTTAAACAGCTATCAATGCATGTTGAAGAGCTAATATTATGTTTAATAGAATTTTTATCTCTACACTATAAATAACACTCTCTAAACGCTAAATCTAAAGAAAAAACTAAAATCCTAAACCTAAACTCTTAACGCTATACTCAAAGGATAAACCCTAAACTCTAACCTTGAACCATAAACCCAAATAATATATATTAAACTCAATGGTAAACTCTAAACCCAAACCCATATGATAAACACTAAAAACTAAACCTCAGACCTAAAAAATAACCCTAAACCCAAATGAGAAACTCTAAAGCCTAAACCCAAATAATATCAGTTATTTGGATATCACTATTGTTAGTTGATTTTTGTATCATTTGACGGGTATAATTATAGACCTCAAACCAAATATTATACATGTAACACAATATTAGTTCCCCAACATAAATTAAAAATGTCGTTTAAGGTTTCTAAACCTAGCTGCGTTACATGTATTATTTGCTTTGAGTGAACCAAAAAACATCACATAATCTACTCTAATAATCTTTGGGTAAAGATCTATAGTAATAACCAATCACTGGTAAAAAAAAAACTAACAATATTGGTTTTTGGATAACAAGTATACATTATTTAACATATTGGATATACACAATCTGGTTAATGAAACATATGTGTTATATCATTCAAATATAAAGAAATTTTGGCAGTCTAATATATATGTTAACTGGATATTATTTATTTTATATCTCTAATGATTGTCGTTATTTATTGTTTAGGATTTATATTACTCTAAGATTAGTTTTTACAATTCGATGTTCAAGGTTTATCCTTTGGTTATAGAGTTAAGGTTCACCCTTTGGGGTAGGTTTTATTTTTAGGTTTAGGGTTTAGTGTTTATCCTTTGGGTTTAGTGTTTATCAGATGGATTTAGGTTTATGTTTATCCTTTGGTTTTATGGTTTATCTTTGGGTTTAAGGATTATCCTTTGGGTTTAGAGTTTAGGATTTATCCTTTATATATGAAAAACAAAAAAAAAGAGTTAGGATAACTTGTTGCATTATGAGTTACTGTCATTTACAACTAATATTAAGATTAGTTGTTCTTATAAAGTTTTATCAAGTTAACAATCATTTCAAATGCATATTGGAGAGCTAATATTATGTTTAACCAAATTCTTACTTCCACACAATAAATCCTAAGCCCTAAATGCTAAATGCTAAGAATAAACTTAAATCATAAACCCATACTCTTAACCCTAAACCCATAGGATAAACCCTAAACTATAACCTTAAACCCTAATACTAAACCCAATAGTAAACTCTAAACACAAACCCATAGGATAAACGTTAAAAACTAAATCTCAGACCTAAAGGATAACCCTAAACCCCAATGATAAACCCTAAAGCATAAACTCAAATAATACCAATTATTTGAATATCATTATTGTTAGTTGGTTTTTCTATCAGTGGTCGAGTATAATTATAGATCCCAAATCAAAGATTATACTTGTAACATAACATTAGTACCCCAACATATAATAAAAAATGGATGTTAGCCGGCTAAAGGTTTCTAAACCCAACTGCATTACATGTATTATTTGCTTTGAGTGAACCAACAAACATCACATTATCTACTTGAATAACCTTTAGGTTAAGATCTATAGTGACAACTGATTACTGATCAACGAAACAACTAACAATATTAATTTACAGATAACAAGTATGCATTCCTTAACATATTGGATATGAACAACATGATTAATAAAACATATGTGTTATATCATTCAAAATATAAAACAATATTGATTGTCTGATATATATGTTAACTGGATATTATTTCTTTTATTCCTATAATGATTGTCATTATCTATTGTTTAGGATTTACATTACCCTAGAATTATGTTTGACAAATATGACACTTATTTGGTAAAGATAAACGTGTAACACATGAAGTAACCAGCTATGAGATGTTCTAACCTTGAACAATATACAATAATTTTGATTCAATTGTCATTTTGTATTAGCAATCGCTTTTGATTGGTCGATATATTGGTTATTGGGTTCAGTTCGATTCAATCCATTATCCGAAATGGTATCCGAAATAACCGGAATACATACATACATACACTTATGATATACATACATTCATACGCCACGAACCTTTATTATTTTTGGTAACCGAGTTTTACTTTCTTCACGCTTGGCGATAGACGCAAGGAGATTCCTCGTCTTCTTCATCTGAAAAAAAACTAATCCATTATAAAATCAAAGCAAGTTGATCGAAGAGAAGCATGTTTGAAACCCGAAATTGGGAATTCTCTCCATCTGCAATTTCTCGAAATCGATCTCATGTATGTATTTATCTTGATATCTCGTCTCGATTAATATGATTCTTCATCTTATCATGTGTGCGATTAAAGGGTTTCATGTAGTTGATAATAGTTTTGTAGAATTGTTCCATTAAACTTGTCTGATAATGGTTTCATTTAACTTGTTTCAAATGGATTCTTCATCAACTCCAAACCGAGTTTCTTTTGAGAACAACAAAGATGTAGAGGACGAAGAAGCACAAGAATTGCTTACTCCGGATAGTAGAGGCAAGCGCAAAGATTCTTCTGGAGCCAACGGAGCAACGTTCAATGCTACAAAATCTCCTAGGATTCTTCCTCCAAGGTCCAAAATCTGGAACCATTTCACAAGGACAAAGGATAACCGTGAAAAATGTATTTGTCATTACTGCAACAAGAAGTTCTGTTGTAAAACAAAATCAGGAACATCAAACTTGCTGAAGCATATCAGCATATGCAAACAGTTCTTCGCGTTCTCGGATGGCCAAAGCTCAACTCAACATGTCATGAATGAAGAAGGAGGTCTGATGATTGCAAAGTTCAGTGCAGAAACTTTCAAAGAAGCAACCAGTGAGATGATGGTGATACGGGAGTTACCATTATGCTGGGTCGAAAGTGTGGCTTGGAAACATTTTTGTAACAAGGTATGTATTAGTTTAGTACTTTCGTTTATTGGAATAGTTATGACTTCACTTATATAATATTTTTTCTATCTCTGCAGATGAATTTGGACAACCCTGTGTCAAGGAGGACATCAACAAGGGACATTGTAAAGATGTACTTGCAGAGGAAGAATGCTATGAAGAAGTGGTTTGTAGCAAACAAGCAAAGAGTATTTCTGACTACTGATATTTGGGAGGCAAAAATAACCTGTAAGCAGTTTCTTATATCTTAAATCTTTTAAGATAAATGAGTATATACTGATACTGACTATTTTTTTTAACTCTCTACAGGGGCAAGTTACATGGTGGTGACTGCGCATTACGTTGATGCTTGTTGGCGACTGAAGAAGCTTATCATAGGGTTCAAACATGTCAGTGATCACAAAGGTCAGACCATCTCTAAGGTTCTTTTAGATGTCTTGGCTGATTGGGGAATCGGAAAAATATTATGTGTAACTGTTGGCAATGCAACTACTAATTCATCCGCCTTGACAAAATTTCATAGTCAGTTCTCTTCAGTGTCTGATGATGCATTAGTTTTAGATGGAGAATTCTTACATATGAGATGTTGTGCTCGCATCATTAACTTGATTGTGAAGGACGGGTTGACTGATGCTAATGAGAGTGTGAATGCAGTTCGTAATGTTGTTGTCTATGTTAGAGGTTCAGGAAATAGGTTGATTTTCTTTCCGCAGAAAGTAGAATCTGGTAGAATGACTAGGGGAAGCTTGCCTTTAGATGTTACTACCAGGTGGAACTCCACTTACCTGATGTTGAGCATAGCTTTGAAGTTTAGAGTTGCGTTTCACAAGATGGAAGAAGAAGATAAACTGTACGACGATTATTTTTTAGAGATGGATAACGGAAACAAGAGAACTGGACCTCCTCAATACACTGACTAGAAGGCAATAGAAAGATTGGGTTGGTTCCTAGTGATCTTCTATAACTCCACACTAGTCGTGTCTGCGTCAACAACAGTCAATGCCTACAAGTGTTACGAGGAGATTGTGAACATAGACACCAACCTTACGGCCTTAAGTCAGAGCAGAGATCATGAGCTGAAGGGTAAGGCTATGGAGATGTACAAAAAGTTTGACAAGTACTGGGATGGGGTAAAGAAAACCAACAAGATGTTACTCGTGGCAACAGTTTTTGATCCAACAAAGAAGATGGTTCTTGGAAGCTTGTGTTTTGATGAGCTCTATGGGAAGGACAGTTTGGATGGGGTAAATAACATCAACAAGATGTTACTCGTGGTATTTTGCACAGTTTATTCAATGAGTATGGCGAAAGATATGGGAAGTCAGCTGGTGGGAAACCTGATGAAGAAAAAAATAGCAACATTCGATCCAATTCTTGTAGTCGGGAACTGAGCATGGCTAGTATGGATGTCAATGATGATGGTTTAGGTTACAAGAGAATCGACCGAAGGTACAAGGAGATGCTTAATGAGATTGGGGTAAAAGAAAATCGGGACGAGCTGGATATATACTTGAAAGAAGGAGTTGAGAATCCACAGTAGATGCCTGGTGTTGAGTATGATGTCCTCTCGTTTTCGAAGCGAAAGCGTACCAAGTTCCCAATTCTCTCATAGATTGCAAAGGATTTCTTTGCGGTTTCTTTTGTTGCAAAGAATGCATACTTGTTTCTGCCTGGTTACCTAAAAGACCTGGCCTTACAAAAGCCGGATTCAGTTGTGGCACTTAAAACATCAGGAGAGACTGAGGGCGCACACAGGTTCAAGTGTCTGTTCATTTTGTTTGGAGCAAGTGTAAAAGGATATCCGTTCATGAGAAAGGTTGTGATCCTCGACGGAACACATCTAAAAGGGAAGTACTCCAGAGTGTTGCTGTCCGCAAGTGCCCAAGATGGAAACTATCAGATATTCACTCTAGCCTTTGGAATTGTGGACGGTGAGAATGATCAAGCTTGGACTTAGTTCTTCAATAACTTACTCTTAGTTGTTCCGGATTGTGAGGAACTAGTCTTTGTCTCAGACAGACACACGTCAATCTACTAAGGCATAAGACTTGTAAGTATAGAAGTCTCATTATCAGCTAATATTTAATGGTTACTTATATTTGAGATATTTGATTTTGTGTCAACTTCGTATATTAACTGATATCCTCACGCGTAACATCTAACTCGTTAGTTACCTGATATGAGTTAGGATTATCGGAAATGAAATAACTTATCATAATATGCACTACGGTCCATTAAGTTAAGACTGTGGGAATTGTAGTTAAAAATAGCTCTGTTCTTTTTAGAGATGCTGCCGCAGCGTTGAGCGTCTCTGGAAAATACACTTTAGGGTGCATAAATTCTTCCCCTCACTGTTTGTAGAATAGGACGCCAAAAGCACGATGACTGGAAATTAGCAGAGCTTTGTAACGCCATAAAAACCAGCGGCAGAAAAAGTGGAAGATGCGGCTGTTTTTACGGAACCCAGCGTCACCAATTAAATGACTGATGCCGTAAAAAAAAGTTGTTTCCTTTATATTTTTTGAAACGCTGACGCTGCGGCAGCGTCTTAAAAAGAACAGAGCTAATAATTATGTGATCAGCGTATTTGAAAAGGGTGTTTGTTAAGCAAATGGATAAGTTAGGAAGCTAATTATAGTTAACCCCGTTATTGATATTGTTAACGGGTTTCTTAATTTTATATATGTTATCGTTGGTTAATAAAAGTTATTTAACTATTAAATAAACAGGTCTACCCTTAGGCATAAGACATGTCTACCCTCCGGAGTGTTGCTGACCGCAAGTGCCCAAGATGGAACTACAAGCTATTCCCTCTTGCCTTTGAATCGTGGACAGTGAGAATGATCAAGCTTGGACTTGGTTCTTCAATAACATACTCTTAGTTGTTCCAGATTGTGAGGACTAGTCTTTGTCTCAGACAGGTACATGTCAATCTACTCAGGCATAGACGTGTAAGCAGTGGCGGAGCTAATGCATGGGCATGGTGGTCAAATGACCCACATGAAATTTGGGAAAATAATGTAACTTTTATTAAATATTTTAAATAATCTAATCTATTATATTTGATTCACCTATTAATCTAATTGAACGTGATCCATCAACACTATATTAATTAATCATTAGCCCAAAAAAATATATAAACCATTAGCCCATTAAAATAAATGAACCCAATTATTATTGTTATACTAATACTAAAAATTCTAATTATTTAGTTTCTTCTCCTGCTTTTATTTTTTTTTGTCGTGAACATGTATTGAAACATGAATACCTGATCCAATTTGGTTTTAAAGTCAAGGTAATTATTCTGTCTTTTAACTTTATGAATAGTTTTCTTCTCCAAATTCAAAACTCATTGGTACACTGAGATGTTTTAGATTTATAATTTAATTTAGAAAGTAAAAGCTACAGAGAATTAAATACTTTTTAGCTTTAGTGGGATATAGATCAAAAATTAGATTAACCAAGATTGTTTTAGAATTTTTGTGAATGAAACGGTTTGATGTAGACTAGGACTGTTATAAAAGTTTGATGTACTTATCATATGATATTATACAATTTGTTATTCTAATTAAAAAACTGTATGTCATTTCATTTTATTTATATAGGTATCATCAAAAACAATGGATCGATTTGTGATAAAAAGAAAAACTCCACCACCTACAATCAGTACGGATGATTTGCCATGTGATCCAGCTAAGCGAAAAAGAATTCAAGATTATGATCATAATCAAAGAGACGAGGTACGACGCAAATATTTGACTAGAGGACCTTGTCAACCTCGCGGTCATACTTTTCAACAAAAATCAATAGGGAATGTACGGCGACGTTTTAATCCACAATGGTTTGACCAGTATCCTGATTGGTTAGAGTATAGTGTAGAAGAAGAAAAAGCTTTTTGCTTGTTTTGTTACTTGTTCAGAGTTCAAGCTGGAAAACAAGGTGGAAGTGATACTTTTGTATCAACGGGTTTTTCTAACTGGAATAGGGCTGATAGTTTCAGTAAGCATGTGGGAGATCATTCTATTTTTCACAATGATGCTAAAAATAAATGTGAAGATTTGATGAGACAAGGTCAGTCTATCAAACATGCTTTACATAAGCAAACTGATATTGTGAAAAGTGATTATCGAATCCGCTTGGGTGCTTCGATTGATGTTTCTAGACACTTGTTACATCATGGTTTATCTTTTTGTGCTCATGATGAGAAGGAAGAGTCAACAAACAAAGGCAATTTATTAGAGCTTTTGAAATACACAGCCAAACAGAATGAGGCTGTAAAAAAAGTTGTGCTGAACAATGCTCCTAAAAATAATCAGATGACATCTCCTCCAATCCAAAAAGACATTGCACATTGCTTTGCAGAAGAAGTAACCAAGTCTATTATCCAGGAAATTGATAATGATGTCTTTGGCTTGCTGGTAGATGAATCTGCTGATGTCTCAGATAAAGAGCAAATGGCTGTGGTTTTTCGTTTCGTTGATAAATTTGGGCTAGTAAAAGAAAGATTTATTGGCATTAGTCATGTTAAAGACACATCTTCTTTGACACTGAAGTATGCTATTGATGCTTTATTTTCGAAACATGGATTGAGTTTGAAAAAAGTAAGGGGGCAAGGTTATGATGGAGCAAGCAATATGAAAAGAGAATTCAATGGTTTAAGATCACTGATTTTGAAAGAAAGTAGATCTGCATATTATGTTCATTGCTTTGCTCATCAACTTCAGTTGGTTGTTGTGGCAGTTGCAAAGAAACATGTTGAAGTTAGAGAATTTTTTGATATGGTTCATGTTCTATTGAATGCTGTTGGAGCTTCTTGTAAAAGAAAGGTTATACTCACTGAAAGTAACAGCAAGAGAATGGAAGAGGGAATCAGTAATGGTACTATTAAGACAGGAACTGGTTTGAATCAAGACCTTTCTCTTAAAAGACCTGGAAATACTCGTTGGGGATCACATTACAAGACTTTTCTGCGTCTTGATGAGATGTTTACCTGTATTATTGAAGTTCTTGAACATGTCCAAACTGAAGGCTTGGATGGCAGCAAAAGACAACAAGCATTTGGTCTCCTCAAATATCTTCACACATTTGATTTTGTTTTTTATCTCCAGTTGATGCTTGATATCTTGGGGCTCACTAATAACTTGTCAAAGGCTCTACAGAAAAGAGACCGAGAGATCTTGAATGCTATCTCGTTGGTTGGATCTACAAAACGACAGTTACAAAAGCTTAGAGATGAAGGATGGGAGGGTTTTGTGGCTAAAGTTTATTCTTTTAGTGAGAATAATAAAACTGAAGTTGTTAATATGGAGAAAGAGTTTGTTGATTCAAGGAGGCCAAGGAAAAAAACAGGCATCACCAACTTGCATCATTATAAGATGGACTGTTTTTACACTGTCTTAGATATGCAACTTCAAGAGTTTAATGATCGTTTTGATGAGGTGAATTCTGAACTACTTGTTTGCATGGCGTCCTTAAGTCCGATAGATTCTTTTCGTCAGTTTGACAAGTCATTATTGATGAGATTAGCTGACTTTTATCAAGATGATTTTAGTTCTATGGAGCGAAGATCTCTTGAGAAGCAACTTGACATCTACCTTGACAATGTACAAAGAGATGAAAGGTTTACCAATCTAGAAAGCCTTGGTGATCTTGCTCGTGTATTGGTGGATACAAGGAAACATCTTTCTCATCCTTTGGTTTATCGTCTTTTGAAACTATGTTTGCTTCTTCCTGTTGCGACTGCAAGTGTTGAAATGTGCTTCTCTGCAATGAAAATTGTGAAGACGACTTCATGTAACAGTATCGGTGATGAATTTTTAAGTAATTGTCTAGTTTGTTTTATTGAGAAACAAGTGCTTGAGACAGTGACAAATGAAACAGTGATAAAAAGATTCGAAGATATGAGTGAGCGTAGAGTACATCTTTAAGTTTTAGTGCATTGTAATTTTTCGATAACATTATGCATTTTTACTAGTAAAATTTTTTTTTATGACCCACGTCCATATTTTTTCTGGCTCCGCCACTGCGTGTAAGTATAGAATTCTCATTATCAGCTAATATTTAATGGTTACTTATATTTGAGATATTTGATTTCGTGTCAACTTCGTAATTAACTGATTTCCTCACGCGTAACGTCTAACTCATTAGTTACCTGATATGAGTTAGGATTATCGGAAATGAAATAACTTATCATAATATGAACTACGGTCCATTAAGTTAAGACTGTGGGAATTGTAGTTAGGAATAATTATGTGATCAGTGTAGTTGAAAAGGGTGTTTGTTAAGCAAAATCATAGACAGTTGATACACTGAGTGTGTAAAGCAAATGGATAAATTAGGAAGCTAATTATAGTTAACCCCGTTATTGATATTGTTAATGGGTTACTTATATTAATATATGTTACGATTGATTAACAAAAGGTATTTAACCGTTAAATAAACAAGTCTACCCTTGCGCGAAACACTGTGCATGCCTGATGCACCTGCAGAGAAATGTCCAAACCATCTTCAAGAAGTGACACTTGTTGTATCTTATTGCAAGGGCCGCCAGAGCACTCAGATTGGAGGATTTTTACATCTACTTCAATGAGATCAAGGTTATGGACATAGCTTGTGCGGACTACTTGATCCACATTGGGTTGGAGCACTGGGAAAGATCTCACTTTGCGGGCTCGAGGTACAACATAATGACCAGTAACCTTTCTGAATCATTATATGCAGCGCTTTCACAGGCCCGTGAGTATCCAATTGTGCCTCTCATTGAGTACATAAGGACAATGCTAATGGGATGGTTCTCTTCAAGACGTGCTGCTGCGTCTGCTGATGCCATGGCCTTGACTCCAAAAATAGCTGAACTGGTGGCAAGAAACTTTGCTGTTTCTATAGGATATGCGGTTAACCACATCATCGATGGGGAGTATGAAGTCTGTGATGATAATTGCATGTTTTACAGGGTTGATCTTGAGAAGAAGACTTGCTCCTGCAAGGAATTTGATGCTCTGCACATACCATGTACACATGGAGTTGCAGCGGCGGTTAAGGCATCAGTTAAGGTGGACAATCACATGGCAATGGAGTACACAAACGCATACTGGTGCATGGCTTACTCATGAAACATCAAACCGAGGGCTCAAACGAGTAACTGTTACACCAGTGGGGAGGAAAGCATCCTACTGCTCCCTACAATGACTAGGCGACCACCTGGAAGGCCAAGGAAAGCAAGGATTCCTTCCAGAGGCGAATTCAAGGTAAGTAAATAATCATCTTAGTTGTAATAATTATTTTTTTGCAGCAGGTGTGGCGGGGGAAACCATAACCGCACAACCTGCAAGAGTCTTATATAATTAAGACAAGTGCAATTGCTGGAGATGTGCAATGGGATGAAATGCAAAATCTTTTGAAGGTCTGATCTGGGGCGACCCTTTTTTGTTATTTTGTTAAACAGTAAAATTCCCCATACCAGTCCCACATGTAGGATAGTGTAAGTCCAATGTGGGTTTTTATTATTAATGCCCCCAACTTTGATGTAAGATTATATGTTAAAACTGGTTATGTGTTAAACTTAATGTTATGTGTTAATTTGGATTTTAATCGACAATGATATAATGTATTGCTTAAGGGGTAATATGAAACTGTCATAGTAACGCAATAATATTTGGTCTATAATAAAGAGTGAATAAAAAGCAATATAGTAAAATTATAGAGGGTTGTTTTGCTGATTTAAAATCTAATAAAAAAGTTTTAAATGGGATATTGCGAGTCATCATACACAATGTAAAAATATCTTCAACACATAATGACTAACATAACTGATAATATTTAACGTAGCGGTTTCATAGATCAGTAAGGAAAAACAGGTTAGTATTATACTTGCCTCTTTTACGATTACTATTTATTGTAAAGGTTAAGCTATATATTGTTGGTTAACAGTTAATGAGGTTTATTAATACTGCAGGACAGTTTCAAGTTTTTTATTACAACATAGAGCACTTATTGTTCTTAGGGTAGTTTTTTGTGACTACAAGCTAACTAAACTAATTTATCTAACAAAATGGATTCCATTGTTTTGTCACTTTTTCTCTCTCTTTCTCGGTAGTGAATAAACCATTGTAATGGCTGAAAAACTTCAATCTTGAAGACAATAATTTTTAATCACTAAGGAAAATAAAATTGATACAAAGAAGATGAAAAAAAAAGAAGCTGAGTGGTTGTTGTGGACTCTCTAAAGTCACCGAGTTGCATTTTCGTTGCACCGTCGCACTTAAATTCAAACCGCCAAGTTTCAAACTTATTTCCGCCGTGACTTTTTTTCTCTACCTTGATTTGCTCTGTAACTTGTCTTTGAAATTTTTGTGAGCAGAGCTCTCATTGTCAACACGACTAATCTTTTTCTACGTCATCGAACATAAAATTATTTGTCATCTCCTTGACCGTGTTTCTACAACTTTCTCATTGTCTTGACATTATCGCTCCCCGTCTCGGCACTGTCGCAAAAAGCTCGAAAATGTCAATGGCTATTTTTGGTGTTTTTGCACATTTAGTCCTTAACTTTTTGTATAATTTTGTTTTAATCACAAACTTTTTAATTTTGCATATGTCTATTGAATTAGCTTCAAAATATCTTGATTGTTCATTCCAGGCCATTCCCATAATTGCATGAATGATTCTTATTCTTTAGAATGCTTTCATTTTTGCTCACAAAATTTCAAAAGAAGATAATTTTTTCTTTGATTTAGTTCAAATTAATTAATTATGTACTTCAATCTTTGTAAATGCAACTAAACAAACATATACACATAATATTTCAAAATACATGATAAAATAAATTAAATGAAGTAAAAATCATTAAAATCTTTTGATATGAACAACACACAAAATCATATGTACATATATTGTTATTTGCATTTTCATCATTATGGACAGATATATTATGTTATGTATTTTAGTATTTTTGAGAAAGTTCATGTTAGTTAAATTATATATGTATAACTTTTTCAAATATTACGATTTATCTTTGTTGTACACATGTACACATAGCATTGTGTACACTACCAAATTTCACACAAAATAACAATCTTTGTTTCTATTCTATATACATATCACACAATCAAAGAGGCTCGTGCAAACATGATTAATAATCTATTAAAACATCTAAAAATATTTGAACGTCTTACATATGTAATTTCAAATGACATATCCACATACACATATGTTTTGCTATACACAGTAGCATGTGTACACCTCGTACATATATAATTTCAAATGACATACATGTACACATATGTTTTACTATCCATGAGAAGTCAATTTTTTAGCTGACAACATGTACACCAGTTACAAATATCCAGTGATTTGTTTCAATATGAGAACATTCTTCTATATAGAGAGGTTTGTGTTTCTTCCTCGACGTGTTCCTTCTTTAACGTTGGAGGTCAAAGCTTCACTGGCGATGTTTATTTCGTCATTGTCTCAAGTCTCACCTCGTCATTACTGGTTCATCTCCGACCAGCATTTCATTGTCACAAAATGAAACTCGAGCTTTAATGGCCAATTTTAACGATTTTGCACACTTAGTCCTTCAACTTTTGTATAAGTTTTTTTGTAATAGATAAATAAATTCATTCTTAAAAAATAATTACATGGAAATTATAACTAAGATTTACTCATTAGTCATACATGTAAGTATGTATATGTGTACATGTGTACAAGTTTACATGAGTACACAGATTATATGTGTACATATGTACATTTGCACATGTGTACATCATATATTATTAAAACAATGACATCTTCACAGGTTGCAACATGGTTGTCGTCTTCAAGCTTCTCCTCTGCCATAATAGCACCACCGATGACTGTTGCCATATCTCTATTTTCCTCATTAGCTGGAAAATCACCACAATCTATGTACACATGTACACACACAATCTATGTAATCATGTAACTTGTACACATGTATACATATACATACTTACATTTTCACATGTGTACATCATATATTATTAAAACAATGTACATCTTCACATGTTGAAATATGGTTGTCGTCTTCAAATTTTTCCTTTGCCACAATAGCACCACCGTTGACTTCTGTCAGATCGCTATTTTCCTCATTAGCTGCGAAATCACCACAACCAAGTTTCCTCAATTTTGTTTTCACTACGACCTCCTCTTCTCCATCAAAACATGCTCATATCAATGCAATCATCCTTGCTATGGTCGTCATGCAATGATTAACATGTACACCTCATAAACTTGTTACATACATTTACAAATTTTAACATTTGCACGTTCGAATATCATCAGTGTACATATATATTTTATTGTCCACATATACAATTGTTTCACAAAATTATGTGTACACTGTTTATTTGTACATTGTACAAATTATTATATATGATAATTTTAATGAGGATATTGTTGGAGTTCACTTAGACCATTTTAAGTTTCATTTAGGTGTACATACAAAATTTATTTGTTTAATGTATACCACATGGGATAAACATATATAGAATCCTCATATGCATTGTATATTTGTTCAGTGTCTTCAGTGTTGCACTTCTTGTGATTTTTAAGATGCATTTAAATATATACATATATAGGCTAAATTGTAAATTTGAAAAGATGAGACCAAATCAAAAGGATTTATTTGCAAATCAAAAATATTTAGGGTAAAAATGAAAAAAAAATGACAAGGACCAATGTTTCTAAATTATAATGTTTTCTTGGTCTGGATTGAACAATTAAAAGTTTCAGTACACATTTGTGAATAAGCTTGAACAAATTAGAAGTTTGAGACGAATTAGACAATAAGCAAGACTTGGGGACTAGATGTGTAAATAATCAAAAATTCACCATTGTTGCTTCGTGAAGCTTTCTCTTCGGTCTACGTTTAAAGTGATGATGGTTCTGGAAGCCATGACTCTGATCTCGAGCATGACGGCGACGACGATGGAGAGATTGTGGGCTGAGACGTGAAAAAGCCAATGTTAAAGGGACGAAGATCGATGACCACCGGTGGACAAAATCTCACATCGACAGCATCTAGGACGGAGAAGTTGAGTACGAAGAGGAGGAGACTAATTTGAGTTTCTTCACCACTTCAAAAAATATTTTGATTTTTTTATACTATGTTTTTTTAGATCTGTGAAGAAAAAGAAAACTAGAGAAAGAAAATAAAGAAAAAGAAAAGATAGGACCCACTTGTTATAATTTAATTTTTGTTTCAGCGATTAAGTTAGAAAAGAAAGAAGATGTTGGAAGAAAGTGTGTGTGTAACAGAAACTGCTTTGCAGTGTAATAAATAACTTAAAACTGTCCTAGAGTGTAATTATTTCAAAACGGATCATGTAAATTAGTGAAGAAAAGACGTTTCCTTATGGAAATAGAGGCTGATGAGATTAAAGGTACATGAGACGAAGGTGAAAGGGATAATAATTGTTTACATTTAAGATGTAAACTACTCCCTATGTACCATTTTAAGTGGTATTTAAGATTTTTAATTTTGTTTTAAAATAAGTGATGTTTTTATTTTTTTAGACAATAATTTAATAATTTTTGACATTTGTGACCAATTATATAATATATCATATTTTCTATTGGTTGATTTTATTTGATTTAATGATAGTTTTATGTAAATAAGATAAATTCTATAAAATTTTGTACTTTCTTAATATGTGTGTATTTACCTTAAAACTTACTTAAAGTGAAACAGAGGGAGTATTAAAAACTAATGAACCTTAGCAGTGATTTTAGTAATTAGCAACCAGGAAATCAATTAACTGGTAATATTGGCTGTGTCCGTGAAAGGTATATTATAAGTATTTGAGGAGCAAGACACAAATTTGTAGGTTTGAGAACACAGGTATTTTAATTGGTGCTAAAACCCACGATATGGAATGTTGGCTTCCCAACATTTAATTTCCGTTAACAACCACTAGAATCGTTAATTGCTAATATGGGAAACGGGAACATTTAGTCTATTCTGATCGACTGCTTGTTCGAATTATCGAACAATAGTATCTGTACCAGTTAATTTTAAAAACCAAGTCTGAAATGATAACATCAACTGGAGTAAACATTACAAAAGTAAAAAGTCTTAACTTTATGAGAACAAAATACGATAATTTAGGGGCTTCTCAGGTCATTGAAGAAGTTCACAACCAGCTGTTTGGCAGCGTCGGGCAGTATGCGCGCAGTGATGCCTTTTATACCTTCTAAGCCGCTATTGGCGTGAGCTTCAGTGAGAAGAACATACATTACAGCAGCATCACCAGGGTTGAGTATCTGAGTGACACCTTTCAGACGGTTGACGCTAAACGGCTTAACCGGACCGTGAGTCTCTAACCCGTTGGCAGCAATGACAATGTATGGCATGAGGATAGCTATAGGATTAAGCTCCTTCTTCATGAGACTCTCGCTCTTAAAGAAAACATTGGAATCAAGTATCGCAACGGTCGAGGCTTTCATGTCGACACAAACACCAATCCAGTGCTGCTTGTCGACACAAACTTTGGGAAGTATAGTCTCTCGGGAAGGTCCGAGATTATGTTTTTTCTTTCCACATATAAACCTGCCAACTTCAGCTTAGTCTGGTCTTTCAGGGCGGTCTTGACAAGGCGAAAATGTTGCTTCATCAGTGATGCAGGGAGTGTGGTGTTGAAGATTTGGACCTTATAATCATCAGCTGGGAGTTGCCGAGCAAGGAAGAGCATGAGGGCATCCATAACCTACAATTTAAACATGAAACATATGAAAATCATGAATAAAATTAATAGCAAGTGCGCATCCATAACCTCAACATCGTCCACATGCAACACAAAATTGACAGGGTTGACATCCAAAAGCACCTCAGCAATTTCTTCCTGCGATAGGCCGAGTGAGAAAGACAGTTATCAAGATGAAAGGCAGGAGGGTGAAAATTTATATGTAAAGGAAATTATTAACACTTACATCAGTGTTTAACTGATCGGGTTTGGCTTTTGGCCCTTGCACAGAGCCGGGAATAGATCCAGACGGGGACTTATCCTAAGCAGCAGAGTGGAAAAATTGTATTAGTTATTAAGTACAGCATTAACAAGACGAAAATAAAGAGAAGATGAATAATCAGTTAGGAGATGCAAAATCTAGATTGGCAGTTACGTATAGGACTTAACAGTTACGCTTAATAAAAACTTACTTTGGAAGGTGCATCTTCCGCAGAAGATGGGGCGTCAACGTTTCTTGGCCCCTTTGATAAATGGTTTGGATTTGATTGAGACTTATGGGCAGGTAGGACGGTTTGTTGTGCCTCCTCTGGTTATTTTAATGAAGACCATTATGTATAGTTATCCGCCAATTAATAACATAACCACTAAAGGTCCTTTGATACAATTAATAATATAACCAGTAAAGGAAAACCTAGCTGTTAAATAGCAATACAGCTTGTGTTGTATTTGATTTTTGATGTATTTGATTTTGCTTAACGTTTAACGTCATTACAGCTTGTGTATTTATACTCTGAAACAACTTCTAAAACCCTAGACTCCCAGTGCCACATGTCGACACTTGAGAGGCTTTACTCTTCACCGGATAATGACGAGAGCACTGCAAATTGATTATGTGAGTTGGCTTCCTTGCCCGTACAGTCTAGAGCGTGCTTTGCAGATGTTGGTGCAGCAGAGCTTTTGTCGTTAGTCTTTAAAGACGACGACCGTTGCTGACTGTTCTTGGGCTCGGGCTTCTTGTGCTCATGTTGGTTTTGTTTGGGCCTCCACTCTCGACTGATTGCTGGTGGAACGGTGTCGGATTTTCACTCTGTCTTGTTACCGTTGTTACCCCCTCTCAAACTTAGTGTAGGAGGATTGTCTACACCAAGTTTGTATCTCAGATTCAAGAAGGTATTAATGGGAAGCGACTTGGTGAAGATATCCGCAATTTGAAGATGAGAGGGAATGTGTCTTACGATCAGTGTACGCAGAGCCACTCTTTCCCTTATGTAATGATGATCGAGCTCAAAGTGTTTTGTTTTAGAATGGAAGGCTGGGTTTGCACTTAGAAGAACCGCGGACAGGTTGTCGCAGTAGAGCTCCGGAGTATCAGGAAGAGGAACTCCAAGTTGTCTCAGTGCCGAACACATCCACGTGATTTCAGAAGCGGTTTCGGACATGGTTCTGTATTCTGCTTCGGTTGAGCTCTTTGAGACCATCGGTTGCTTTCTGGATGACCAGGAAATCAGGTTTTGACCCATAAAAGTGCAGAAGCCTCTGGTGGACCGTCGAGTGGTTATACAACCTGCCCAATCCCTGTCTGAATACCCTCGCAAGACGCAGTCAGACTCGGTGTTGAATGAGATTCTCATAGTTGTAGTTCCTCTGCTGTGTCTCAAAATTCTCTTCAGATAATTGAAGTCTGTGACTGATGGAGAGTGCAATTTCTGAAAAATGTAATTCACTGCAAACTGAATGTCAGGTCGCGTTAAAGTGAGATACTGAAGTTTACCTGCCAAGCTTCGGAAATAAGTGGGATTTGCGAACGGATGAGATTGTTCTTCTTCTCTGTTGAGCTGAACTGGTAACGGTGTCGGCATTGCAGCACAACTATCCATTCCAGCAACAACCAGCAGGTCTTCAGCATATTTCTGTTGTGTCAAGAACAGGCCTTCACCATGAAAATGTGCTTGAATACCCAGAAAGTAGTGCAATCTACCAAGATCTTTCATTCTGAACCTTTTATGAAGTTCCTGCAAAAGTCTGGTCATCGCTTCTGATTTGTTTCCAGTGGTCGCCATATCATCCACATAGAGGAGGAGCATGATAACATCTTTCCCTTTGAAGTATATGAACAGAGAAGGGTCAGCAGTGCTGCAAAAGAAACCGAACTCAAGCAAGAAATTGCTAAACTTGTCAAACCATGCCCGCGGAGACTGTTTAAGTATGTATAAGGATTTATGGAGTTTACAGACATGAGTTGGTCTTGTTTTGTCAATGAAACCTGTTGGTTGCAGCATATACACAGTTTCTTTCAAGTCTCCATGTAAGAAAGCATTGCTCACATCCATTTGTTTGATGTCCCATTTCATTATTGTTGCGAGATGAAAGACGATGCAAACAGTGGGGGTCCTTACCACTGGACTATATGTCTCAAGATAGTCAATGCCCTCCTCCTGATGATTTCCTTTAGCTACTAATCTAGCTCTTCTTTTCTTCAGTATCCCATTCTCATTCAATTTTGATTTGAAAATCCATCTATTTCCAATAACTTTCATGTCAGATGTATAGGGAACAAGAGACCAGGTGTTGGTTTCGATGTAGTTATCATATTCCTCTGTCAATGCTTCATTCCAGTGTTCATCCTTTAGAGCAGTTGTGACAGCCTTTGGTTCGGGAAATGCTACTCTGTTACTAAACAACACATATCTCTGGTTTGGCTTTTGAATGCCTGTTTTTCCTCGTGTGATCATTGAGTGAGCATTAGATACCGCAGGCACAGTCGAATGAGGAGCAGCGTTCGAGCTCGTATCAGTTTCAGTTTGCACCTGAACTGATGTTGCAGGAGATTCTCTCTCTTCAGTGGTCTCGGACTGACCCTGCGAAATTGACATTGGTGAAGCATCTTCAGTGTCCGCAGTTTCCAGAGACTGAGTTGTAGAAGAGACTAATTGTGGCAAGACTGATATTGGAACTGCACGAATAGGAACCTGCAATTGATTCTGAAGTCTAGCAGGAGCAGGAGTAGGTCTTTGAGCTGGTCCTTCTGCAGTTGATGAAGAGTCTTGAGGAGATTGTATACTCCTAAACCATGCCTCGTATAGAGGTGATTTTGAGTGCTGATGAACAGACGAGTAAGCATTAGAGAACGGGTAGTTATACTCATCAAACACCACATGCCTACTTATGTACACACGCCCTGTGTTAGGGAACAAACATCGAAAACCTTTGTAGTGCTCACTGTATACCAAAAACACACACTTTAGGGATCTAGGATCAAATTTCTGAGCTGCATAGTCCCTCAAAGTGGGGTAGTAGGCACAACCAAAGCACCTTAATTCTGAGTATACATGACCTTTATTCAACAAATTTTCAAATGGTGATATCTTTTTATCCAGGGTTGTAGATGGCAGTAGGTTGATCAGGTAATTCGCTGTTGAGAATGCTTCAACCCAAAAAATTTGTGGCATCACACTATGAAACATCATTGACAAACCAAGCTCCACAACATGTCTATGCTTCCTATCTGCCATGCCATTTTGTTGAGGTGTGTGAGGACAGTAGATAAACTGTTGAATCCCATGAGATTGGAGGTGCTCACGCATTTCCTTACTTGTGAACTCTCCTCCTCCATCACACTGAAAAATACTGATCTTGCATCTGAATTGGTTTTCAACTCGAGTTTGAAACACTTTCAATATTGAGAAGAAATCAGACTTGTATTTCAAAGGGTAAAGCCATGAATATCTTGAATAGTTATCTATAAATATTACATAGCATTTGAACCCTTGTACAGACTCGATAGGAGCAGGACCCCAGAGATCACAGTGAACCCTCTCTAGAGGTCTAGAAGCAAGAAACTTGATGCAGGAAAAGGAAGTCTACTGCTCTTGCCAAGTCGACATGACTCGCAGAACTTATTTGCATAACTACTAATTTTAATAGCCTTCTTTGTTGATAGCAGCTGAAGAATCTGATTATTTGCGTGACCCAGTGTTATGTGCCAGACCTCATCAGTTGCTGAGCATGACCCTGAAGCATAGAAAGTCTGAAACATTGGATCCCCCAGCTTGTAAAGTCCCCCATTGTTACTTCCCAGAGTTAGCAACCTCCTTGTTGCCTTATCATTTACACGAACACCATAACAATCAAAATAGAAAGAGCATGGGTAGTCTCTCGTTAGCTTAAACACTGACACAAGAGATTTAACAATGTCAGGACAAACCAAAATGTCTTTAAGAGGCAACATACCTGATGAAGAAGGAAGGACGGTACTCCCCGTGTGAGTTATTGGCATAAACTCTCCATTTCCGACTAACACTTGATCAGCCCCATTGTAGGGTTCTGAATGTTGCAGGTGATGTGGAGAGTTCGTAACATGAGTGGTTGCTCCAGAATCTGGATACCAGTCATGGTTGTGTTGATCAATGATGTCCATGATTCTCATAGCTGCAAGAGCCGCTGGCATTTCTTCATTTTGATAACTGTCGTTGAATCTGTGCCAGCACTTGAGAGCCGAATGTCTTGGTTTCCCGCAGATTTGACACACAACTGAGCTATGAGGTCCATATGAACTTGAAGACCCAGACGAGATCTGTTGGTGAAACCCTCTGCCTCTTGTAGAATAGTTTCCTCTTCCTCTGCCATAATTACCTATGTAAATGTTGTTGTATCCTCTTCCTCTGTTATTGTTTCTGTAATATCCTTGTTGTGGATACTCAAAACTTTCTTGAGTCTTTCTGAGGTTATAGGCCAGATGAGGAGAAACCGTAATGTCTGAGGCATAGCTCTTGAGTTTGTCTTCATAACTTGTCAGTTTTAGAACCACATCCTAAAACGTTGGACTGGGAACAAAGTCTACTACTCCTTCAATGCTTGTTTTGATAGGTTCATATTCTCGACCCAAGCCGCGTAGAGCAGCAAAAATCTTCATCTTTTCTGTAACTGGACTTCCTTTTGAGGCAAGTTGGTCAAAGATACCCTTTAACTCCTTCAGATACTCGTTCATGGACTTGTCTTTCTTAACAATGGTCTGAATCTTTCTCTGGAGTTCAAACAGACGAGAAGAAGAGACCCTGTTGAAATGATTTGCTAAAGACATCCATACTTAAAAAAGGTTCTGCAGGACACTACTACACTGAGAATGTCTTCTGAGAACGACCCTAGGAGCCAAGACTTGACCACCTGATCTGTTCTAGTCCACTCAGCATATTCTGGATGACTCTGCAGTGTGTTGCCATTAATCCCATGTACTGTCATGGTTGGTGGTGGTTCTGGAATGGATCTTGTGACAAACCCTAGAAGCCCTTGACCGGAAAGAAACGCCTCAAACTGAGATTTCCATAAGATGTAGTTTTGTTCGCTCAAAGTGACAGTGACGCAGTTTGAAATGTTTAGAGATGGTGCAACATATGCTTCCAGTGCTTGTTACATGGCTCTGATACCATGTAAACAGAGAGGAAACACACTAAAGTTTGAAGCTTTTGTTGTATTTGATTTTGCTTAACGTTTAACGTCATTACAGCTTGTGTATTTATACTATGAAACAACTTCTAAAACCATAGACTCCCAGTACCACATGTCGACACTAGAGAGGCTTTACTCTTCACCGGATAACGACGAGAGCACTGCAAATCAATTGTGTGAGTTGGCTTCCTTGCCCGTACTGTCTGGAGCGTGGTTTGCAGACCTTGGTGCAGTAGAGCTTTTGTCATTAGTCTTTAAAGACGACGACCGTTGCTGACTGTTCCTGGCCTCGGGCTTCTTGGGCTCATGTTGGTTTTGTTTGGGCCTCCATTCTCGACTGATTGCTGGTGGAACGGTGTCGGATTTGCACTCTGTCTTGTTACCGTTGTTAAAAATTTAAGGAAGAGTAAGGTGGCAAACCATAGAGGGAGGATTAGCTGGAACATTGGATGGTTGGTCAACATTAATATGCGGGTCTGTTTGCGGGTTAGCAGGCACGGTCTTTTCAGCAGTGTTTACCTACATGATAGAAACACGAATCAAAATTTATCGTTAACAGCTAATTATTAACTTAGCAGATTTTATAAAATTTAACGGCTAGCTTTAGAGAATTAGTGGCCGAACCATAGATTGTTGATTAGCTGGAACTTCGGATGGTAGGTCCACATTTATCTGCGACTTTGATTTCAGATTAGCATGGACAGTGGGATCAGCAGTCTTCACCTATATGAGCAAAATATAAAATGAAATGTATAGTTAATAATTTCAATAACAGGTATGGGTAAGATAAACATGTAAATTACCTTATGCATGACAGGATCCCGGCTATGATCTGACATTCTTGGATGTGCCTTGTTCAAGGTCTTTTTCTTCCGCAGGGACGTACGACGACCAGATGCCTCAGCAACAACTTCTTGCATTAGGATTAGAAGGATATACACAGGTGAAGCTGGGAAAATCAATTAAAATCAAACAAAAAGAAATGGGTAATAAAGTTACCTCTCTAGGAAATGGACATAAGTTAAAATCATCAAGAACACCATCAATGATATCACGCGTGTGGGTTGCCCAGCTTGCTTCCGCATTGGCGGAACCCACAAGAGCAGTTATGGCACCCGAACATCCCATATCTACAGGACCCACGGATGGAGACTTTCCTTTTGATACAAGATATGTAACTGTTCGGATTAATGAGCCTTCCATTTTCTTGAAACTGGCCGCCAAGGAACCATCCACACTCTTCTGAAAGTCCTTCAAACCCTTCTGGACAGACTGATGCACAGAGGTCGCTAAACGACCCTCTATACCAACAATGAAATCCTCCATCAGGGTAGAAATAAAATTGGCCAGTCCGGTGGAAGGAGGGAGCTCTGAAGATTCACCCTCTGTGAATTCATGCATGAACTCTTTCTCCAACTTCTCTTTTGATACTTTAGCCTTGGCTTTTCTCACCACCTTTGATCTAACAAGATCAATAGACGTCAAGCCAGCTACAAACATCTCTTTCTTGAATACAAAATATTCACCAATTAATCGAACCATTTCATGTACCAACACGTCCTTGGTCTCATTCTCCCAGGAAAAATCAACAAATTGAGCCCAATTCTCTTCTGGATTACCGAGAATTGATCTAACTTCAACCTGCTATTCACAAAATAGCAATCTAGAATTAGTGGTTAACAAAAGTATTATGATAAAATATTTTATTTAACTGTTAAACAATATATTATCTGTAAATGAATTTCAAAGCAGATAAGATGTTAATAAGATTACGAATTTTGTTACCCTGCAATCGCGGTTGATATATGGTGTTTTCGCACCATTTTGCATACGTTTTCATTTGGTTTTCAATTGTTATTCGAGTCTGTCTAGTTTTTTATGAGTCATTACAGGTTTGGAGTAGGTAGAAGAGTAAGAGAGGATACATGAAGAAAAGATTGTCTTTTTGGAGTGTTCTTGCATAAAACAAAAAAGCGGAGCAGTCTGAAGATTGTTCTCACGCAGAACAGACGAGCGATTGTTCCTGACAAATAAGGAAACCTCCAAGATATTTTGGGATTTTTGCCCTAGCTACTCTGCTTTCTCTCTACCCAAAGGCCCTCCCTATAAAAGAGTGCCTCCTATCTATTTTATTTTTACGCTAGTTTTTACAAGAGACCTAGACTTGTTTTTGGCGATGGCAACTTGTAAGGGAGAAGGTTCCATCTCTCATCTAGAGAAGATCATCTTGAACCTTTTGTTTCCTACTCTTTTTCTTATGCAGTATTATTCAGAAATCATGTTTTTGATGTCTTGCATCATGATCGAGTAGTCGGCTAGCTCGCCTAGGTTTTTAGGGTGTTGATAACAAGAGCTAAACATAGATAATTGATTTCTTTTATTCTTCATTCATATTATCCTTACTGATTGCATTAAATTGATCACTTAATATTAGATCTTAAGTTTAATCGACTCACTAGCCGTGTAGGGGATAACTTGACATATATTGAATGACCTTAGCATCCCTAATCAGCAAAAGTAGATATTAGGGTGTTAAGTGAACTTATTGGACTTGATCTCTAAAGCTTGTCATCGCATCTTGTTCCAAACGAAAGTTTAGGTGACAAGATCGATCTGCAAAAGGGAACAGCACCACGACAGTGGGCTATCCCAGCTGAGTGATCCGAGTTCTAGATGGTTTTCCATTGCGCTTAAATAATTTTTTGGTTTTATTTCAACACCCGATGAAATACCCTAGGCTAGCTCCTTGTTTAAATTGAACACAACTTCTAGTTACTTGTTTTCTACGTCACTACTGAAATCGAAACCCTCATTGTTCTTAGCTAAATATTAAACTCATAAGAATAAAGTGTAAATTGGTCCTCTAAATTGAATCTCAATATATTACAATTACAATTGTTAAACTTGACAGTATCAAGGATTCATTTTTAGTGTATCAAGCTTTGGCGCCGTTGCCAGAACCAGATCTTTTACCTTTATTTTTTGGTTTATATTCAGTCTAAGATATCTAACTTGCTCTTACCTCTTTATTACAGCTAATGATCCAGGTGCATGACCAGTAAACATACTCGAAGCAACGCACAAGGACTGTTACACCAGCTTAGCAACGAACAGATCACAAGATTAGAACGACAGGATCGCCAACAACATAGGCTTACTACTATCACAAAGGACAATCCTGGCAATCAGGATGATCTCACTTCCGTGTTCGCAATCATGCATCAGCAAATACAGCAGATGCAATAGACCATCTGGGCGCAACAAGCCGCTGCTAACCAACAGAATCAGCAGGGAGAAGCTGTTCCGATTGGGCAGAGGAACCTCAATCGGATTGCCTGCAGAAATCCCAATGGACCACATTGAAAACTTTGAGAAGGTGTGTGGTTTCACTCGAGCAAACGGAGTACCACCGGACTACATTAAATGCACACTGTTCCCTTTCTCTCTCGATGGGAAGGCTGCACGCTAGATAGACTCTTTGCCGACCGGATCACTCACCTCCTAGGAGCAAGTCCGATCTGCATTCCTGAGCCACTTCTACATGAAGTCCAAAACAACGGCCTTGAGACAGAAAATCACTACCTTCAAACAGTTAGCGGACGAGCCGTTTTCTGATGCATGGGAGAGATTTAACGTCTACCGCAAAGAGTGCCCACACCACGAATTTGAAGACGACTACCTCCTTGGAGTGTTCTATGAGGGAGTTGGATGGGAATACAGGAACGCCCTAAAATCAGCCACTAAGGGAGATTTCATGACCCGATCAACGCTAGGCGTGTTCGAACTGATCAAAAACATGGCATCAAGCTCAGTTGATAACAAATGAGAGAGCGATCGCACCCAAAAGCTGAACAACATCGATAACAATAAGATTGATTAGCTAACTGTCAAGGTTGATCAGCTAATCAAAAGCAATCTGAACCAGATCTTCATTGTGGAGGAATCTCCTCAAGATAAGGCGGCCGCGGACACTACATCGAAAGCAGACTAACCAGCCGATGATCAGCATGAGATTAGCTACATGAATGGGCAAGGATAGCAGTTCAAGAACTATCACCCGAACCCTAACGTTAGGAACAATCCGCATCTATTCAGCAACCCCAAAGGTGACAATACCACTGATAACCCTCAGAACAATCAGGGACAAAACAAGTGGTACCAAAGGGGGTACAACCAGAATCATCAGGGAAAGACCTATGTTCTCAGCCAGGCTCAACACTCCCAGTTCCAGAATCAGAGACAACAGACCAACCAGCAAGCTACTCTGCATGTTACAACTGCTCTGCAAGACGAGATGAAGAGTTTGGCTATGATGCAGCAGCCGCTCCAAGGTCAGCAGATACAAGGGAAGGCATTGAATCATGTCACGGCGAACATCAACACGAGAATGAACCATATGTTCAATGACCTAAGTACCAAGTACGACAACGTCTCTAGCCACATGAGACATTATGGACATTCAGATCGCTCGGACTGCTGAGAGCGTTAAGAGGCAGCACGGCACGCTCCTTGGAAAGACAGATAAGAATCCCAAAGAATGCAATGCAGTCGCATTGAGGAGTGGAAAGAAACTCACTGATCCAGCGCCAAGGAAATTTACAACTGCAGAAAAAGGGAAACAAAAGGAGCCAGAACAGCAGTCAAGTTTCCGGGCATTTCCGGGAACAACCTTGAATTTTATATCTTATTGGGTTTTCTCCTTGACAGCCGCGTTGTCATCAGCACCATTAAGATCAATGTCTTCCATCTCGCAATCGCTATCAGAGTCATTAAGAACAACTGGCTCGTTAGGGGTTATCTCCTCTTTCAAAAAAGGAACATAGGCAACCAACACTTGCTGAATGGCATCAACTAACCTTTAAGTGAAACCGAAGACTGAGCCAAGGAGACTTCATCTTTACTAATAATGTTGGTCACCAAAAAATGAAAGGAAACACGCCCCCAGGGATAGGCAATGAACTCATCAAAATTCCTAATGAGCTCAATATGGTATGGGATTAAACAAGGTGTATGAGAAGAAGGGAGAAACACAAACGACGTAATTGCAAGACAAGCAATCTCAAGACAGATATCGCGATCTTTAACCTTGCGTCTCTTTAGCATATTGAGAGCCAACTCAATTGCAACTGATCTTAAGGACCCAAAAAGCTCATTCCAATAGAGTTTTTTATTAAGTGGGGTCTTTCTCTTCTTCTTAGAGGAAGAAGGAAGCTTGCCGCAATTAAGATCATTCACAATAGCAAATTCTCTAAGGGAGAATCTTATAGGACGACCGGCAAAGAGAATCCATACCTCATACTTCTTGATCACTTTTAGAAGTCAGACGATGATAAATTGACCAAAAGCACAAAAAAAAAGGGTTATCCTCTAGAGCAATAACCTTCCCAAATGTAGAATTCCGAAAAAAATTCAACTTCTTCAGCATCCAGGGCTTCTAGTATGGATTATGTCCTCTTGGTCTTGTGATAGTTATTGACTCGTTCATCAATTGTTTCTTCGCCAGAAGCAAAAATTTGGGGCGAGGGGGGGGTTAGGGGGGAAGCACCGGAAAATCCATTCAAGATCAGATGGTTACAGTAACTTTGGTGAATTAACTGTTTCGACAGATGAGAGAAATAGAGAGGAAACTAGAAAGTTCTAGTTCTGAGATCAAAGAGAAAGATGAAAAACAGTTATGTGAGGAAGCTAAATAGTAATGTCGGAGTATAAACCGTCTGGCGCATGTTTTGGGGAACAGAGAAGAGGTAATATCGTCATGTCGAAAAAATTGAAACAGGGCAACAGTTACCTTCACGAAATGCAATTGGCTTGAGAGAGCTTTCACGTTCGCCAAACTGACACGGTTTGCAGGCGATACAACACCAGGCGTGGTGTAGCTGATAGGGGTATTATGGTCCGGTTTTAATAAACACATAAGGGATGGTAGATGGCTAATTAAGGTTCATTATGGACCTAAACATGTCAATTTATCTATCTATTTACATATAGAAGAGTTTCCTTCACTCATATGCCATCCACATCAGATTCCATGTCACTAATTTGAACTACGTGGTGCCGACATGTGTCATGGTTACCCGATTCAACTTTAAAAAGTATAATTTGCACCTCATAATCTTCGAACCCGGGTTGGAAGAGTAAATGTACGAGTACTTTTACCACTAAACTACTTCAATTTCTTTGTAAATACATTCGGCCTACGAATATATATTCGGTTTGTGTTTAATTTTTTCCTTAAATTAAAATGAAAATTAAAAATTAAATAAAAATTACAATTTCGGGTAAATATTTGTATATTCAAACCGACCTGGAACCGGTCAGAAACTGAACCGTAAATCGGTCAAATACTCATTAGATATATTTTCTAAATAATCGATTTACCCAGAACCGTTCCTACCCAACACCGATCCGAATACCCGAAATCCCGGCCCTCAACAATCATGTTGACACAACACGCAAAGAAATAAAACTTTAGAGTTCATTTCTCTTCATCGTTTTATAGCGACTCATGATCTTTTTATATTTCTCTGAAATAGTCTGAGTTATGATTTCTTAGTGTTTAATCATATTAATTCAATCAACCACGATGAAGTCGTGAATGCGTGATTTACATCGTTGAGTCAGTGTTTTTGCAAGTATAAATTGGTCATTATTCCTTCTCTCGAAATCATCTTCTCTTATATATCTCTTTTAGTATGTTTACCATGCTATCATCCTCGTTGTTGTTTAGAATCAATCTAGATCCGCAACTCCCAAACGTCTCTTTTCACATGTTATTTTGCCTCTTCAATTTTTTCTAATCTTCAATTTGATCTTTATTGCAATAGATCTAACGCTTGAAGATACACTCTATGAAGTTCTATGGACAATTTTGTTTTTATCACATAACCCAAGTTTCAAGCATATGTTTTTGTTTGTATCTCTTAAAGTTTCCATCAAAAGCTTTAAGATCACATGAGAGCATGAGGTTGTGATTGCATTAATTTTTCAGCTTTAGATGATCTATGTATCCATTCTTTAAACATAGGATATTGTGCTATTGGAGCTTTCATCAATATTTTTGGAAGTGTTGCTATTGATTTCGGAACAAACCTTCTCAAACTGGAACATAATAAGGTATGTATCTGCGTTTCGCAGTACCGTTTGGTTTGATTTGTCCTCTGGAGCTTTATTTTGTTGGTTTTGTGTATTATCAGAGAAAGCTAACAACATCTAATAATATACTTGAACATCATAATATTCTGGAGAAGATACTAATTATAATGGTTAGCTTACGCAATATTTTTAATAGCATTTGTGAAATTCTTGATGTTATCGAACGTGTTCAAATATTTGGAAGAGAATGTGATGATTCATCTTAGTAACTGTTTGAGTTTAATTTTAAGAATGGAAATATAGTTACTATTTTATGTGTTACTTTTTTAGTTTTGTTTGTGATATGTATGAAAAGAGTATCATAATAAATTATAATTTTTATATATTATTATATTTAAAAAAAAACTTGATCATATCGTTTAATATAGGTTTAGTAAGTATAAAATACAAATAAATGCACAAAACATATTATAGATATTTTTTAAGTATTAATCTGAATTATATAAATGATCGTTTGAAAAATATGTTTAACTAAAATAAAGTTTATTTTGGAATATACACAAAATATTTTTTTATAGATTTCTAAATAGTTAATCTTTTATGTAAAAGCATTATAAATACTATTGTGACATCATATGATCATAAAAATAACTAAAATTATAAAAAATATTTAAAAAATAAAAATAAATTAAATAGACTATTAGAATATATAAAAATTCATTATCCTAAATTAAAAATAAGTGAAGTTTTACGATTTGAAAGAAAAGATAATTTATATTTATCTTTATCAATTTATTTTTAGTTGAATATTTTTGGTTTCATAAAATATAACTTTATTTTAAATATTAAAGTTATCTATATTTATCAAAAAAAATTAAAATAATATTATTTATTTACAAAAAGCTACAAAAATATTTAATTAAACTGTAAAAATTAAGAAACTAATAGAAGATAAAAAATATAATTAAACTATTTACATAATAGTAAACAAACATAATAGAGCTTCAAAAGACATAAATTATTTTTGCATTTAAGGTATTTTCTTTACAACTATGCAACAACATTAAACTAATTGAAATATTTGAAACGAAATTCTATAACTATACATTTAAGTGTTATTTTATAATGTAAAAATTAGATTTATCTTTTCACTATTTTACTCAATTTTAAAATATTATATTTAGCCTAACACAAACTGTAACAAAATGCAAACATAAACCCAATTCATCCATATAAATGATAATCATGAGGACCATAAACTTATTTTTAATAACTCAATATAGGAAACCATAATTAATCAATCAATTTTGGATTTAAAATTATCAAAAAATTACAACGAGAACACTACATACACCTCATATACCCACTTCAATATGTTATATGATGCAATCTATTCATGTAGACATAACTGTCAAAATCAAACATAATAATCTTAACATACATAATCATTTCATACGATAACATTGTCAAAAACCATAAACATTATTATACATTTTTCTTTCAAAATTTTATATAACACAATCACAAAAATATATAATTGCATAATTATATTTATTACATGTAAAATACATTCCACGCGTAGCGCGGATCTACCCTAATTATCTCTACAAGAAAATGTCCAATAAGAAATCATAATTGTCTCATTATGTAATACTCCCTTTTTTGGTAAAAAATAGATATTTCTTCCATGGTACTTATTTTCTCATAGAAAAAAGAGTCTTAGCTATTGGCTAAAAGTAACATGGAAGAAATCCTAAACACAATATATATATATATAATAAACACTCCTATTAGGTAACATATAAGAATTTGAGTATTCAACTATATATATATATATATAATAAACCAATTTGTATATCCTAAACACAACATTTTAATATATTTTGCTGTAAAATAACAGTTAGGAATTTTTTATTTTTTTTGTTTACCAAAAAGTCACAAAACGATTAATAAAAATTACAGTATATTATTTACATGTATAGTGTATAATTTGTATTAATCGTTTTGTGACTCTTATACGTAAAAAAAAAAAAATCCTACTGTTTTTAACACCAAAAAAATATGAAAAATGTTGTGTTTATGATAATAAATTGGTTGTATTATATATATACATATAGTTGAATACTCATCGATCTTACATTTTAGATAATAGGAATGGAAATAGCCAAAACGGCAATCCATCCTGATTGTTTTTGGTACCGGGGTAGTAACACAACCGCAATTTCTCCGCTCCCACATCTATTATTTTATATTTAAAAAACTATAAGTTGCGTTGTGGAAAAAAATCGTAAATCGCCAGTAGGAGAGAAAATATATTGATCTAAAATTTACCTTGAACATACGTCAAAATCAAAAATATGAAAAACAAGTAGCGTATCTTTGTAAAATATAATAAAAATATAAGTAGCATATCTCATGAGGAAGAATAAAAGATTAATCTCGCTTTCTATTATGGAATGCTATACTCTTTATCTTAGCCTATATATACATAATTACATATATGTTCATATCTTGCACTATTACAGAATCACAGATACATGTTAATTGTGTGTATTGTACGCGTAAAACATTCAGGACCCACCTATTTCAGGACACACCTATTTTATGTTCATATCTTGCGCTATTACATATCTTGCATTATTTCAGGACACACCTTATTCGTGAAAACATTTGGGACAAATAAACACATCTCCTGGTTTAAAACAACATTTACTTGTCTAATATGAGCATAAAATTGTTCAAACAAAATTATAATTGGTGAAATAATCATAACAATTGAGAGGCTAGAATATATATATATAATATGTATTAAGTACTTTGTATGCTCTTAGCAATCTGAACCACATATTTTCTTTTTATTTTTATTTTTTAGATTTATATGTTGTTTAAAATTGTTTATCCCTTCATCATTTGTCTATCCTTAATCCTTTAATAATTTTACAAGAAAATGATGATGCTGAAAAAAATTCTACATTTTTTCACATATATCAAAACTTGTTTTGTTTAAAATGGATATATATTTCTCATAAATATATAATCTGTTTTATGATAAAAATGTTATAGTCTAGTCTGTATATATTATTAATAAAATATTTTCAAGAGATTTGTAATATGAACAAAACTTTGTGGTTTATACTAATCTAAACATTTATATAGTATTATTTAATTTTTATGAAGAACATGTATAGTAAATATTTACTATAGATTTTCTTTCATATTTTTTTTACATTTTCGTTTTGTTCTTCAAAATAACCAATATGTAATTGGTTATAGTATATTATAAATACTATATACAATATATTTTAGTGGTACAATATAGCACATTACAATATTTTCTCTTTCTCCTATTCGTTTTTTCTCTCCTCTGTTCTTTCTTCTCCTCTTCTTTGTTCTTCTGTAATTGGTTATAGTATATTATAAATACTATATACAATATATTTTAGTGGTACAATATAGCACATTACAATATTTTCTCTTTCTCCTATTCGTTTTTTCTCTCCTCTGTTCTTTCTTCTCCTCTTCTTTGTTCTTCTTCCTACCTTAGTCATCCTTCTTGTCCTCCTCACCCATCTGTCGCTTTTCTTCTTTATCTTGTCTTTGTTCTTTTCTATTACTCACTTTTCTTTCATCTTTCTCCTTTTTTTACTAATCTTCTACCTTTATTTTAAGAACACAATATAGTATATAACAGTATTTTCTCTTCATTTTCATATTTTTTTATTTTCTCCTATCTTCTCTTTCTACATTTGTTTTTTTCTTCCTGTTACTCTTCTTTCCCTTCTTGTTCTTCCTCACTACTCTTTTTCTTCTTGTTTCTCCTCCGTCTCACTCCGTATTCTTCTTCCTCCACCCTACTCCTAATTCCTCACTTTTCCTTCCATGTCTTCTACGTTTTCCTTTTTCTCTTCATTCTTCACTTTCCACTTATCACTCTCCTTTATAGCTCTTTTTTCTTCTCCCTCCTCTTTATATACTTCTCCCTCTAGCTCCTCTCTATTCACTACTCGTTTCTCTCTAAATTCTTTTATTTTTACATTTTTGTATAAAAAACTATTTTATATTAATATTATAAATAGAATAATATTCTGTTTGTGTGTGTTAAATACACACGCACTACAATGTCTATTTGTGTTGTAAATTGATACAGATTTTAAGATATAGCTATTTTATCTATTATTGTTGTATAATGGTCATACAAAAATTAATCCTATGTTAATTGTCACTCTTTTACACGTGAACATTCAGGATACACGTTATTCGTGTATACCTTTTGTGGCTGATAGACGCAAATATTTATCTATAAAAGAAAACACGTTTTTTGAAAACTTGTTAAATACTCCCTCAGTATCTTGAGTATCACTGGTATTTAAGAAAAAAAATTATTATAAAATAATTGATGTTTTCGCTATTTAAAGTAAAATTGAATATTATTTTAATTTTTTGACTAATTACAAAAAGCTTTTCTTTTTTTTATTGGTTAAATAAATTTTATTTAATAATATTTTATGTAACCAAGATTAAATTATATAAAAATTTGTATTTTTTTAATCTATGTATAGAAACATTAAACATCACTTATATTAAAACATAGAAAGTATAGAATATCTAATCTATATATTTAACATGCTTGTATTCTAAAAAATTGTTCGAAATAAATTAAAATGAATATAATTTTTTTAAGATACATTTAATTAAAAATACACTAATATTTATGTTTAAGATTTAGTGATTATTATTTAAGGTTTATTATTTAGGGGGTAAAATTAGTTTATAAATATCTTGTAAATAACTCTCAGAACATTTATATTGATTTAGGAAGGTTAATTTTTTATTTTAATAATAACTTAAAAGTATTTTGAAAATAATGATCATTTAATGGTAAATTTTATAAGTAGTATAAATTTGAAGTAAAATTAGAATTTTTCCTAGATTCTATCACTTGTAAATACACACAATATGACGTGTTTGTTTGTATATATACAACTATACAAGGTATATAACAAATTTATACTTTCCGACTAGCTGTAACACACTGAAAACAATTATTTATATATATAAATGTCACATAAAATGTAGGTGTTTATACGTAGTGTTGCCAAAGAAAAAAAATTACATATTAGCCTTTAGCAAAAGGAAAAACAATTATATATTAGCTATAATACAGAGAAAAAAAAACACATACATATTTTGTCAATATGTGAAAAAGAGTCTATAACGTGTCAAGTAACGACAAAGGTATACATGTATTTTTTAAAAAGGTATACATGTATAAGGTGTGTCCTGAATGCTTACGTGTAAAGAGAGACAATTAACATATCTTACTATACTTACATTAATTAATTTACCAATCGTTATGACCCTTTATCTTTTTCAATTTATTGACGATTTATTTTTATAGACTGAACGATGGTTAAATCTGGTTCTCACTCTCTCTCGCCCATTAGATTTCTAGCTTATTGGTATGATATTATTGGTTTCAACCCTCAAAATCAATTTGTGGAGTGATTCAAATTTGTTATCCTCAGGTAATTTAATTTAGTACTCTCATTGTTGTATCTTTTTGAATGAGCATTGTAATTGAGTTGTATGTGTGTGTCTCTAAAGTTTGTAGATTGTGGATCACTGGGTCAACATGGGTTTGGAAGGAACAAAGTCTGCGTAATCGATGACAATTTACCTTTCTTCACTCAAACGAATTATTTTTTAAAAAATCATTTGTTGATCTTCATCTCAAACCATGAGAAGAGGACTTAAAGCAATGGGCTGATATGTAAAAGTAAAACCACCATCATGCCTTTTATGTTCTTTCTCTTTGCAGATTCTAAATTTCGTTTGTGTATATTTCCTTTTGCAGTTTTGAGTTATGTCTTCGTATTTGCAATAATGGCGTAACATTGATTTCAGTTTAGATTCTCATTTTTGCATATCATACTTACATCTTTGTCTCAGATATGAAGGTAACTGTACTCTTTACAAAAGATATTTTCAGCAAATATTCTTTGTGTTTGGTGCATCATTCAACGATTGAAGGGTTAGAGACATCGGACTACTTGGACAACCTCAGCAAATGGGAGCTTTTGACAGAACAAGCCGACGCTAAAACCTTTGAATTTGAGGTGAGGATCATGCAAACATTGATAGTGAAGAACAAGTATTGTTTGTTAACTCATATCAGAGTGTTACTTGTGATTTCAGATGGACCAAGCTTACCTTGGATCACCCAACGTGATAGCAGTTCTTGCCCATGAATGGAAAAGAACATATGTTAATGGAAAAAAGGACTTCCAGACACGGTAAAGAATCACACAACGTTTCATTTTTTTCACTACTAGCTTTTCACACGATATGAGTTTCATTAGTTATGATAGTGATGATGCAGTTTTATGAAAACCATGGGGAAAAAGATCAAAAACCATGGTGAATTTTGGGGACGATGAGTACAAAAGCATACTTTGTGTGAATGGTGCCGCAATTGAAAGACCAATTACTTTGAAGCCATGAGAAGGCCCGCTTATGTTAACTGTTGTTAAGTCCAGTTTCTGCTTATCAACTTGAACTACAGAGGAAAGGATTCTGATTCTGTGTATTTTAGAATCCCATCTTAAAGAATATTATGCATATTCCATTGCATGGTCTCTGCAGATTTTTGCACTGCAACATTGGAAAAGCAGAATCATTAGTTCTTCTATACTCTCTTTGAATGTTTGTTCTCATTTTCTCAGTAGAGAAGTTTATAAGTCAATGTTCTCATTTTCTCAGTAAAGAATTTTATAAGTCAATGAGTTCTTATACCGGTCTTGGTGATGTAGAGACAAAACCAAAAAGTTTCTTTCTAGCTAGGAAGCGGCTAATGTATAAATTATAGATATATGAGACAGTGTGTGTTCATTACTAACTTTAAATTTGGGAAACTTAGCAGCTAACGAACTTATCGACACAAACTTTGGTACATAATCGTTTTTCTCTTACTATAAAGTTATGCAGCTCGATGATAGTCTAGCTGTTTGATGGTTTCTCAAAGTACACCTTCAAATCAAAAGGAAGAACAAAAGATTTTTTTATTACAAAAAAGAATGCTCTTCAATGGTGTTAAAAAGAAACCTGTAGAGTTTCAAATGTGATTTTTTTTTTTTGATGGCCTATTGGAAAGATCTTAGTCTCCTATTTTGGTATGTATCATGGCTTATTCACTTTAGTTTATAGAAAAAAACTACAAAACAAAATTATGTAGATATTCAGGAAAAATCTTATATGTTCTCATATTATCTAAACACCATGTTTTCTTTCTCTTTTTTTTTTTGAAACACAACATATTCTTCATTTATAACTTAAACGATTACATGGACAAAGACAACATCAAACATATAATGTGCAGTCCTTTTGGAAATTTCAAGAGCAAAGCAAATAAAGATAGAGACACAAACTTATAAAAGTTTGATAGAATGTCGAAATTTAATTCAAATGAGCCACTCGCGAATAATCTCATAAAGAAAGTACTGCGTCCTTCAAATTTTTCAGACCTGGAAATAGTCACCGTATATCGTGACGTTGAGCGCTCCACAACCTCAAGTTTCACCAGGATGAATCTCGTTGTATCTTCCGGTCCCAAACGAACCATTACACAAGATAACAAACGGCTAGGAAAACGACAATACACTTTGGCTTTGACACCAAGAGAAATGTACCTCTTATGCAGAGGAGTTTTGGTGGAAAGATTCACTCCTACCAAAAGGAGGATGGATGAAAACGATCTCTCATGGCCCTGGCATGAGGAAATTTGGCTAGCCACTATTGTAAGAGAAGTGGCTAAGGGACTACAATCTTCACTCTTTAAAAGACTCTGACCAAATATGAGTGATTCGATACTTGTTGCTCTTGTCAGAGTTGAACGTTGATTATGAACTTTATTTGAAGTTTCTGGATTAACTCCAGAGATTGCACCAGGAAGAAAAACATGTATTTGTCGATGATTCTGTGCAAACAGCCAGGTTAACCATGGAACCCATGGATGGGACAATTCATAAATTTTCCCTTTCATGTCGACGTACAAAGATATGAGCTTGGCTATAGATTCCAATGGAGCAAGCAACGATTTCAGGCAGACACTTCCACGTCCAGCATTACCGTGCCGGAGTCAGGAAGATTTGACAAAAACAAAGTTGAGCCACTGGTCAGTGAAGTCCAAAAAGCTTAGCAAGAGTGAGCATTCGTCGGTATGTGCTATTGCAAGTGGTGTTCACGGTGAGAGTCCAAAGCCGTTGAGGGTCACAGATCCGGCTTGCAGTGAGCAAGAGGGGTCAGTATGAATGGCGAGACAGGTCGAAGAAAGGTCTTTCCGGGAACCCCCAGAGAAGAATTTAGTTCTGATGGAGTTTAAATAACAACCTGAGACCAAGACAGGCAACACTGAACTAGGAACTTCAAGATAAGAAAACGAGGTCTTGTAACAGAGCGGCGATTGAACACCGTAGAGATTCAGATCTGGGACAGCGGGCGAGTGAGCAGTGACGGATATGGTTGCCTTGGAAGCTAAACCACCAGTCACCGGATTCAGTATTTGTGCCGCCAAATCCAATCTGAGAGAGCTGAAAAGAAGAAACAAGAAGCAAGACATAGAAGATAGAAACAAAAGAAAGAAGAAGCAAGGCTGTGGGAGTCGACGCCGGCGAGCCTCTGCTCTACCGGCGCCGGAGTTGAGTTTCAGATGCGGCGCATTTGGGAGAAAAGAGATTAGGGCGAACTCTCAGGGACCCATGTTTTCTTTCTCATACGTAATAATTTGATGCACATACTTTAGGGATTTGTTGCTGGGCTTCGTAGAAGCATAACAAGAACTACTCCTACTCTTATCTCTCAGGAACTTATATCTAGATATTTGTATCTCAGATTTCTCTCTCTACTTCTAGAAGACAGTTTTAACATGTTGTAAATCAAATAAAAGAAGAAAAACATAGTTATGTCCATATTGAACAATGTAGGAGAGTGCATGTGTGTCTCTCATGTTAACATATAGAAAGATAGATAGAGAGGAAAAAGCTTTATTAGCTTCTCTATAAGCTATTTTTGCTCTTTCAAAATTGTGATACATTTGAATTAGGCTTAAACCGTAAAAGGCTTTGAGATTAATTACTTAGGGTTTAAAGTTAATTAATCTAGACTTAGGACTTAAAGTTAAAGAGTAAAGTTTAAAAAAATTTCAAAATAAATAAATATTATTTTTTAAAAATAAACTCTTTCAAAATAGTTTCAAAAAGTATTTTCGAGTTTCAAGAGAAAAAAATTATAATTGGAAAAGTCTGAATTTAACAACATATAATTTGAAACTATAATTTTTTATTTTTTTTATTTTTATTTTTATTTTCATTTTAGATTTTATTTTTATTTTATTTTTAATATATATTTATATAAAGCAAATGTAAGATGATTTTGTCAACTCTTTAATGAAACATTTTTGGTGATTTTAATGAATGCTATTTGACAGTATTGCGGTTTTAGATAATGGATGTGAGACCATGGTTTTACCACTGGTATAAAAAAATAGAGAAAATTGATAAGGTATTTCGATTCAAGAAAAAAAAACGATTGATTGTAAGTCTAAAGATACGTAACTTAATAAGGAAGTTCTTACCGCAAGCCTGTCAACATCTACTGCGACAAAAGAGGAGTTTGAAGGGAAGTAAGACACCATAGCATTCTCTTAATGTATCCAAAAATTGTCGATTCAAATTGTTCGTTTATCCATATGGTCCACATAAATAGGAAGTTAATTACAAAATCATTTTGCAAAAGTTTAACTTATAACTAAAAAATAATTGTAAAATATTTATAAAATATAATCCACGCGAAGCGCGGACAAAAGATCTAGTATATGTAATAGTGCAAGATATGAAAATAAATATATATATATATATATATATATATATATATATATATATATATTACCAATAAAACATATATATATATATATATATATTAAATATATTTTATTATACTATTTTATAATTATTCACATTTTTAAATATTAAAGAAAAAGCGTATTTTAAATCATGAAATTAGCAAAATTTGTATTTTAAACTTTTGAACTCAATTCCTAACACTTTAAACAATGAAAATAGATTTAATAACATATTAAATGTTCAAATTAACTTACTTGTTTAACATGTTTTAATTGTGATCAATACTATTTCAGTTTTTTGTCATTAAAAACACAGATTTATATTGACTATGTGTGTCATACTGATAGTTTTGCATCTATATGAAAAAGGTTGTTTTCTGACATTGCGTGCTAAACTATCCGCCTATAAAAATTTAATTAATTAATTAACATATAAATAATTTTCATGGAAGTGGATTAGGTTAAATTAGTAATCCTATACATAGAAATAAACGTTAGTTGATTGTTTAAGTATCATATGTTAGTATTTGATCATATTAGCCAATAACCTTAACCCAATAATTTTTTTTTCCTTTTCCTCGAGTTTTTAACTTTATCATTTCAATAATTTGGCTTCAAAAAATTCTTATATTTTTATATAAGGTCAATCACAAATCAGTCACAAATTAGCGATTGATTAACACTACAAGAAAGCATGTCCATAGCGAGGAAAATTAACGACGAAAACAATTCCTCGTAAATTTGTCTATTACGAGGAATTACGTCGAAGTAACGTGGAAATTATTTTCTCACGTAGTTTCGTCGTAATTTCACGAGAAACAGCTTTCCTCGTAAAATTGACGTACTTTACAAAGGAAATTTCGAGGAAAATCGTTTTCCTTGTAAGCCAGACGTAATATTAGCATGAACAATACAAGGAAACATTTAACGTCCAATTAACGAGAATATCTCAATTCCACCTACTTTTTAGGAGTGGCACATTTTTTTTCTTCTACCAAACACTTATTTCCTCGTAAAATCATAGTAAAATCTTACCTACCAGGTTTTGAAATTCCTATAAATGAGTGATTTGTGTTTCATTTCAAACACACAAAAAAAAAAAAACTTAAAACGTAATAGAAAAAAAAAATGTCTGCTGATGGGAATTTTTTTGAGTTGCGGAGATGGATGTATACGCATAGAGATGTTAACAGGAGAGTGACGAAAGAATATCTCAAAGGGCTTGAAACATTTATGGAAAAAGCAGATTCTACACCACTCGCCCAAGAAAGCGGTAAGATATTTTGTCCTTGTCGAAAATGCAATAATTCAAAAATGGTAACTCGTGAAAGTGTATGGAAGCATTTGATAAATAGAGGTTTCACGCCAAATTACTATATATGGTTTCAGCATGGAGAATGTTATAGTTATGGGAATGAAGCTAATAGTAGTAGTAATAGCAATTTCCAGGATGTAGAACCGGTTGATCATTTGTATAATGAACATAGTTACCATCAGGAGGAGCAGATGGTAGATTATGATAGGGTTCATGATATGGTAACTGATGCATTTGTAGTTCATGATGAAGTTGAAGAACCCATCATAGATGCAAAAAAGTTTTATGAAATGTTAGATGTTGTTAATCAACCACTTTACAGTGGTTGTAAAGAAGGTCTTTCTAAATTGTCGTTGACTGCTAGAATGATGAATATTAAAACAGATCACAATATACCTGAAAGTTGCATGAATGCATGGGCAGAGTTGTTTAAAGAGTATTTGCCGGAAGACAATGTGTCTGCTGAATCTTATTATGAGATTCAGAAACTGGTTTATAGTCTTGGATTGCCTTCGGAGATGATAGATGATTGCATCGACAATTGCATGATCTACTGGGGAGATGATGAGAAGTTAGAAGAATGTCGATTCTGTCAGAAGCCATGATTCAAACCGCAAGGACGAGAACGTAATAGGGTACCGTACCAAAGGATGTGGTACTTACCAATTACTGACAGATTGAAAATATTGTATCAATCTGAGCAGACTGCTGGAGGGATGAGATGGCATGCCAAGCATACTCAGATGGATGGTGAGATGGCTCATCCATCAGATGCTAGAGTCTGGAAATATTTTAACAAAGAACATCCAAAATTCGCCATCAACAACCAGAATGTGTATCTCGGATTATGCACGGATGGATTTAGTCCATTTGGAATGTCAGGGAGACAATATTCATTGTGGCTTATCTTTCTTACGCCATACAACCTACCGCCGGAGATGTGTATGCAAAGGGAGTTATTATTCTTAACCATTTTAATACCTGGTCTGAAGCATCCAAAAAGGTCTTTGGATGTTTTTCTACAACCACTGATAAAAGAGTTGAAAGATTTGTGGTCTACGGGGGTGAGGACGTATGATTGCTCAACGAAGACTAATTTTTTGATGCGAGTGATGCTTTTATGGACCATAAGGGATTTTTCTGCTTATGGGATGTTGTCTGGATGGACTACACATGGAAGATTATCTTGTCCATATTGTCATGGAATGACAGATGCGTTTCAGCTGAAGAATGGTAGGAAGACTAGTTGGTTCGATTGTCACCGTCGCTTTCTTCCTATAAGCCATATGTATCGAAGAAACAAGAAATTATTTAGGCACAAGAGGATTGTAAGAGACACGCCTCCTCCATATTTAACTGGGAAACAAATTGAAGCGCAAATCGATCACTATGGAGGTAATGAAACAGTTTGTTGTTGTGGTAATTGGCATGTTCCTGGAAATATGCATGATTATTACGGAATTCAACACAACTAGCACAAGAAGAGTATATTTTGGGAGTTGCCATACAGGAAGGGTCTTCTTTTGCGTCACAACCTCGATATCATGCATATAGAGAAGATTTTTTTTTAGAACATCATCAATATATTATTGAATATCCCAGGGAAGACATAAGATAACATAAAATCGAGGTTGGACTTGCCTGATCTTTGCTCAAGAAACGAGTTACATATAAAAAGCAATGGACAAGTTCCCGTTTTGATATTCAGATTGTCTTCAGATCAAAAGGCGGTGTTGTTCAACTGGGTGGCATCAGCAGTGAAGTTTCCTGATGGGTATGTCTCAAATCTCTCAAAGTGTATTGAAAAGGGTCAAAAGTTCTTTGGGATGAAGAGTCATGATTGTCATGTCTTTATGCAACGACTACTTCCATTTGCATTTGCGGAGCTACTTCCAACAAAAGTACATGAAACAATTGCAGGTAATTAATTTTTTTATTACTCTATAATATGCAATGTTCTTTAAATTAAGATCAGTACTCCTAATTAATGTGTTCACATGTTTTGAAATATATAAGGCACTGGAGCCTTTTTCAGAGATTTGAGCACATGCACTCTTAAAGAGGATGTCGTACAACAACTTCATGAGAACATTCCCATCTAATTGTGCAACTTAGAGATGATATTTCCTCCGTCTTTTTTGACGTTATGCATCATCTTACTGTCAACCTCCCTCATGAGGCATTGCTTCGTGGACATGTTCATTACGGATGAATATATCAATATGAGCGAGCCATGAAATATTTGAAGGGTAAAGCAAAAAATCTTGCAAAAGTTGAAGGTTCTATAATTGTTGGAACTTTGACAGAAGAAACATCTCACTTCACATCTTACTACTTTGCACCCAAAGTACGTACCCGGAAAAGAGCTCCAAGAAGATATGATGATGGTGGAGTTGCACCAACATATGCAGTTGATGGTGTTCCAGACATCTTTAGCCAGATTGGACGATTGGGTGGGAAATCAAAAGAGGTTTGGTGGACAAGTGATGAAGACACTCATAGTGTACACACTTACATTCTACTTAATTGTGAGGATTCATTGATGCTTTCTTTTGAAAGGTATATAACATTTAGAAAGATAAATTAATTAATTAGATAATTAAATATTTAATCATGTGATTTTTTCTGTGTATTTGTTACTCAAGTCGAAGAAGCAATTTCCGGTATATCTACAAAAGAGGTCGACAAAAGAAAAGATCAACACTTTATTAAGTGGTTGAAGAATCAGGTATTTACTCAATTTTTATTGGCTTATGCATGTGATATATAAATATTTAGTGACGCTCGATCGGATTTATGATTTTTCAGGTTGATTATGATGATCCAAATTATCCTATATGGTTTCACGAATTAGTTCAAGGTCCACTTGCAAAAGTCACCACATCACCAATGTATTTCACACGAGGGTTTACGTTTCATACATATGAGTACGGGAAACAGCGGGCGACGAGCAATTATAGAATATGTGTAAAAGGTGAAATAGATTTCTACTGGTTCGACCCAGTCATCAACAGAGGTGTTCAGTTGAACAAATTCGGTGTAGTTGATGTCAATGGTGGACGAAGATACAATAAATTTGAGTCTTTCATATTAGCTTCGCAAGCAGATCAAGTTAGCTTCCTTCCTTACCCTCGGATGAGATAATCTGGAATAAACTGGTTAGCCGTTATCAAAGTGACATCTCGTGGACGAATAATCGGTGGAGAAGAACCACCTTTGCAAGAAGAACAAATCAATGAAGTCGAGCAACCTGAACAACAAGCTGATGACATGATCCTTCTCATTGATCCTCATAATCGTGAATATTAAGATCTTCCTGGCGATACCACATATGATGCTGCTGAAGAAGAGTTTATAGAAAATGATGATGTTTCTAGTGATGCCGAGAATGATGTATCCGACTGATGTATCTGAATGATATATATGATATTTAAAAAAATGATTCTGAGTTAATGCACGTATTTAATTATTTAATATATAAGAGTTGATAGAAAAATGATGATGTTTGCTTATATAGTTTGGGGTTTCAGGTTTTAGGGTTATTGGAAATGTTCCATGTAAAAACCTTGTTAGTTACGAGGAAATTACGAGAATAAGTTATTTAACCTTGCAAATTCCATGTAAGCACTTTTCCTCGTAACATCCTCGTCACTTAACGAGGATTGTACGTAGAAAATAAAAATACGAACCTTTCTAATTCCATGTAACTAGGTTTCTTCGTAAAGCCGTCGTTATTTAACGAGGACTTAACTACGACAAGGCTTAAAACCCCAAACCAAAAACCATAAGTCTACAACCCAAACCTATACCCTAAAACTAAACTTAAAATCATAATATTCTTAACCTATACCTAAAACTAAACCTAAAATCCTAATATTTTTAACCTATACCTAAAACTAAACCTAAAATCCTAATACCCTTACTTAAAACTAAACCTAAACTCCTACACCCAAACCCTTAACTTTTTTACCTAAAATCATAATACCCTTAACCTATTTACCTAAAATCATAATATCATTAACCTAAACCTAGAATCCCTTACCTAAAATTCCAATACCCCAAACACTTAATACTAAACCTAAATTTCTACACTCCAAACCCTTAAACCTAAACTCATAACTGCCCAAATAATAATTGATTTACAACCTTTCTTCGGTATGTTCTCGTTATATAACGAGGAATTAACGAGTTTTTGAAAAACATGGGCCTTGTCAATTCCACGTAAATATGTTTCCTCGCAACTTTCAAGCTAGACAAAAAAAAATCCCTATAAATATGCATGTAAATTTCATTTGGAACACACACAAAAAATAATCAATTTGATATCATAAAACATACGGGAGTGCTCAGTCACTAGTTTCTTTCTTTTCAACTCTGTATAGCTTTTCCTCGGTTTCTCGATCGAGGAAAGTTACATGTAGTTAAAAAGAACGGATCTGGGACTGTGCTCTCCCGTGTGTTTTTAAAAAAATATGAGTTTTTCTCGTAAGTTACACGTAATATAACTTCGATTTTACGAGAAAAGTAAAACATGGGCCTTGTTACTTCCTCGTAAAGTTACTTCGAGTTTACGAGGAAATTAAACACGGGCCTTGTTGTTTCTTCGTAAACTCTCATCGAGTTTACGAGGAAAATAAACACGGGCCTTGTTGTTTCCTCGTAAAGTCTCGTCGAGTTTACAAGGAAAATAAATGCGGGCCTTGTTGTTTCCTCGTCAAGTCTCTTCGAGTTTACGAAGAAACATAATTCCTTATATATACATGACAAAACTCAACTCACTTCGTCCCTCATTCCTCTCTACCTTGAAGCAAAGGTACTCTCTAGTCTCTCTCTATTTCCTTTCTAGGGTGGTTAGTTTAGGTTAGAAAATTTAGATAGGTGGTTAGTTTAGGGAATTTAGATAGGTTTATGGAATTTGTTAAATGTTGTTATTGAAATGTTGTTTATGTTTTTTTTTCCAGATGGTTAGGAGCAAGCATCCACTAAACTACAGTCAGCTTTTTGGTGCGTCTGGTAGTCGTACATCAGTTCCAGGCCCATCATCTTCTTCAGTTCCCGGTTCTTCTGGTCCGGAGACAGTCCCCGACTCTCAGCCGGTTAATCCACCGCCACCACCACCCGTACCTCGGTTTGCTGCGCAACCCGAGCACTCGCATGATCATGTTCCTCTAGCCGCACTTCCTCCGGCCGGGGACATTCACCCTGATTTGTTGGTGCCTCCAAGTGCTCCGTACGCCATGTACACTGTGGAGGACCTTCTCGCTCAGCCACGCCGAGAAGGTTTACCAATCCTCGACCCTGATCCACCGAACGGTACTTTGTGGTACGTACGTTAAATTTTTAAAGATTGTATTTTTAAATAACAATAATTATTAATTTAACTACTTTTAACTTGTTTTTTCAGGTTTGGGGTTGATGGTTACGTCTCTCGGAGCGTAACCGATGTCATCAAGGGCTACTTCTCGGAGCTTCATCCGAATTGGAAGTTAACACCGGACCACGTCAGAAAGACGTAGTTCAAAATATATGCGGTAAGTTAATTTTTAATTAATTTTTAAAATTTTATTTTTAATTATTTTTATTTTTTTAATTAATTATTAATTTAATTTTTTTCTGTTACAACAAAAATATAATTGGTCCATTGGAGTAAACAAACAGGTGAAGAAGCATTTTACTGGGAAGGTTAAAGCCCGATTGTTGGATACGGTGGGCAACTAGAAGACCGATTGGATCGTCAAGGGTTACGAGCAAGGAAAACCGGCGGAGATCAAAAAGGAAGTGTGGGATGGCCTCATCCGTTACTGGACCCTCCCGTCGTCCATCAAAGTCGCCAACAGTTGCTCGGCCTCCCGTCAGACGCGAGATGAGCACGGCAACGGCCCGGTGCTTCACACAACGGGTCAAAAACCTCATGCCGGTGTCCGTCTCGAAATGGTAATTAAATATTATAATTATTTTTAAAATAATATGTATTGATTGTAACGTTACGTCGAAATTACTAGGAAACGTTTACAAGTTGTTTACGAGGTTACAATTACGTGTAAATTTCGAGGAGAATTTCTCGAGTAAATTACATGAAATCATTACCGTGGATATCTCGAGGAAATTGTTACGTGTCTTTTACGAGGAAACTTAGCGTGTTCTTTACGTGGAAATCTTGCGTGGAATTAACGAGGAAATCTTTACCTGGCTTTTACGAGAAAATATTTCCCAAGTAAGTTTACGAGGAATTGGCGAGGAAAAATGAGTTGCGACAAACGTTTAACGACGAAACGTGTTTCCTAGCTAATTCTTCGTAAAGCTTCTTTTACGAGGAATAAGCTTCGAAATGTTTCCTCGTTAATATCGTGTTTTCTTGTAGTGTAATAACTGTTTTATTTAGCGACGAGCACTATTACAACCACTTAAATCAGTCATAAATCAGTCGTAAATAACTGTTTTACGACTGTTTACCACGATAACCATCTTTCGGCTAACCTAGCCTCCTCCGTCCCTCGGGACCAACAAGGGGTATAACTGCAAAATCCGATCCAATTTATCGTAACCAACTGAGCTATATCCCCCCGAGCCAAGTGGAGCATGCATGAAGGAGTCAGAACAATTGAAACGACCGAAAAAGATATATGAGTTAATATATGCTCTAAAATTGAAAAAAAGATCAAATTTTTGGAACAACAATTGGTATCTTCTTTCTTTTTTTATTACTTTCCTCGCGTATGTATAAGATCGAATCCTTTCTTCTTATAGCAGCAAAAATCATGTTTTTTTGTTAGTGACTGTCTGTGTGCTCTAAGTTCTTCTCTCGGCTAAATATCGCTCTTTTGGCTTATTTTATGTTCCATTTGCTTCAAATACGATAAGTAGCTACTCCATCACCTAATAAAGAAAAAGGCACATGCTATATACCTAAAGTAACTCTAAATGCAGCTAATGATCAAAAGGAAAATCAAATGTATGGTAAAAAAAACAATGAAAAATCACAAGACATCACCCCAGGTAAACCAAGACAGAAGTTTTGGTTAAGTTAAATTAAATCCAACTCTTTTCTTATGGTTAAGAACCAACGTAAACTCTAGTTGGTTCGTTTCCTCTAGTCCAGTTATCATTTAATCTTCCATGATCGTTAGACGAAATAGTACGAAAATTTTCAATATACTTTGAATGTATCGAATGATGCTCTTGAGTACACCTTACTTGCAGAATACCATATGCTCTGTGTTTGTTTTTCGAAAACTCCATATGCAATGTTGGCAGCGTGAGAACTAATAACGTGTAGATATAAAAGTAGTTGACGAATGATACAAGTTTGTGGAAGTAAATTAATCAATGGGATGAAAAAGTCATGGACTATGGAACACAACATTTAATTTGTTTGCCTGCTAGGCTCGTCAAAATAATTTAATTTCGAATTTTCTTGCGAAGTAACTTAGGATGTAGATATATGAAAGTTAGGACAAAAACTAATAACAGGAAAAAAGAAAGAAAGAAAGTGGTGGGGAGCGATGAAAGGGGTACAGAACATTAACCACCATTCTTACACCTTCTCGTTCTTGCTAGTCTTCCTTGTCTTGATTCTATTTCATCCTGCCCTTTCGATCTATGTCAACACTATGTCGTCTTCAGAGTCTCTCACAATCTCAAGCAAGAGAACACTTGTATCTCCCGGTGGAGTCTTCGAGCTTGGTTTCTTCAAACCCTTGGGACGCTCACGTTGGTATCTGGGAATATGGTATAAGAAAGTGTCCCCGAAAACCTACGCATGGGTCGCCAACAGAGACAACCCTCTCTCCAATTCCATTGGAACCCTCAAGATCTCTGGCAACAATCTTGTCCTGCTAGGTCAGTCTAATAACACTGTTTGGTCGACAAATCGTACTAGAGGAAATGCGAGATCTCCAGTGATAGCAGAGCTTCTTCCCAACGGTAATTTTGTCATGAGATACTCCAACAACAGAGACTCAAGTGGATTCTTGTGGCAGAGTTTCGATTTTCCGACAGATACTTTACTTCCGGAGATGAAACTAGGTTACGATCTCAAAACAGGGCGCAACAGGTTCCTTACATCATGGAAAAGTTCAGATGATCCGTCAAGCGGGAATACCAGTTTCAAACTCGACATTCGAAGGGGATTGCCTGAGTTTATTCTTTATCAAGGACCTTATAAAATGCAAAGGAGCGGTCCGTGGAATGGAATCGAGTTTAGTGGCATACCGGAGGTGCAAGGTTTAAGTTACATGGTTTACAATTATACGGAGAACAGAGACGAGATCACTTACACGTTCCATATGACCAACCAAAGCATCTACTCGAGATTGACAGTCAGTGACTTGATTGTCAATCGATTCACGTGGATCCCGCCATCATGGGGATGGAGCATGTTCTGGAGTATACCAACGGACGAATGCGATTTGCTTTACTACTGTGGGTCTTATGCTTATTGTGACCTAAACACGTCACCTAACTGTAACTGTATTAAAGGGTTCGTTCCCAAGAACCGGCAGCAGTGGGACTTGAAAGACGGATCAAATGGGTGTGAGAGGAGGACGCGGTTGAACTGTAGTGGAGATGGGTTTTTGCGGCTAAACAATATGAAGTTGCCGGATACTGTGAATGCGAATGTGGATCGGACAATTGATGTGAAAAAATGTGAAGAGAGGTGTCTTAGCGATTGTAACTGTACGTCGTTTGCCACGGCGGATGTTCGAAATGGAGGATTGGGTTGTGTGTTTTGGACCGGAGAGCTCGCTGAGATGCGAAGATACGCCGCCGGTGGTCAAGATCTTTACGTCAGATTGAATGCTGCTGATCTAGGTTAGTTTATTCTCTTTAAACTAAACACATTGGATATCTATGTCATCAATAATTTTTACTTTTGTCCGGATGAGGAAGTCTCTCTATTTTTCTTCCGATCCAAATATTTTACATGTCTTAAGAAATCTTTTCTATTTTCTATGAATTTGTTTACTTGAAAAGTTTTCAAATATACAACTGATTAACGAGAAGGCTGAATAAAATTTCCAATCCAAATTATTTCTTGTCTTAGTCTATAATTTTTTTTTAATAATTAAAAATAATTTAAATATGTCCGAATCCGGTGCCGCATTAGGTTAGGGTAAGAGTATATATTTAATAAAGTTATAAACCTTGAACAAAACTGTTTAAATAAAAGTTTAAATTTAATCATTTTAAACATTTATTTTAAAATTCAAATAATAAATGTGAGCTATTCATCCAAATAAGTAAATAAACAAAAAGCAAAAAACAGTTAACAGAATAATTAGTATAAGTTGACAGCTATATAGCAAAATCTAATAATCACATTGATAGTGTATGCGTCTAAACCTTAATCCTAATCATTAAACTTTAAATACTAACAAATTTAAATCTAGAGACAGTTCATGACCGGTAACTTCAAGTGTTATCCATATTATATTTGCCAATCAATAAAGATAAAAAAAACTACAATGTTATTTAATTATTATAAATATAAATAGTCGGCTAAGTTGAATAATAAATTAAAATTTAAAAGTATAACTGGATATTAAAATGGATATCAATATTATTGTGACATTATTTGTGTTCGTATGTATTTGCAGGCGCCGGTTAATTCTAATAAGGAAGATGCATAAAATATGGTAACTCGATAATAAAAGTGCGGCTACACACAGTGAGGTTATAGCAAAATAGCCGAATAAATACATTGTAGTGGTAATATTATGAGACTATGTGACTCTTTCGTGCTATGTACGGATATAAACATTTACAAAATAATCAAATTATTATTAGTGAATGTGTTGTTTCCACTTGTTGATCAAATTTAAATCATTTTATAATATATATATATATGAAATATAAATATAAAATCATGATGTTATTTCAGTTTAATATGAGATTTCATATATAACAATTTAGATTGGTTCATTTTTTTGGTATATTAGATTATATATAATTTTTAACTAAACCATAATTTATTTTGGATTTAAATATATCAAATCATTTTTTATTTTTTATTATATTTACTTCTGTTCATCCTATTCGTTTATAAATAGATTTATAAAAATTTAATTACACTAAAATGTGTATACTTTTGTTATATTCGTTTAGTTTAGTTAGTCATCTTACATTTGTAAGTATTTTATATAATTTGTATATGTTGTCTAAAACTAACATTAGAAGAAGAAGACCAAAATAAAAAACTACAAATACTGATTATCCCAATTTAAAAGTAAATAATTAGTAACTTTTATTTTGAAAAGAAAATAGCTAATTTTAATCTGTAAATATTTTGAAATAAAAGTTGCACAACCACTAAAAGTAATATATAACGTATATAATGTTTTGTTTATGTAGAATTAATTGTGTACATATATATATATTAAAAATAAAAAAAATATTTTTCATAAATAATTAACTGTTAAAATAATTATTTAATCAAATATACATATATTACTGAATTTTGAAAAGTTAATGTAAAATATTTCATAAAAAAAAGAACATTCCAATAGCCTAGAAAGATATATATAAATTTTTCATTTTTTGCTATTTTAGAAGAAACTTTTTTTAATAAAAACTAAAATAAAATTTTTGATAATGTCAGTTACATAATAAGTTTCATCCATTAAAGTTATCAACGTAACTGACAATCTTGAAAATTAATGTAAGCGCACATGCAAGAAAGTAAATTCTCAAATAATATTATAGAATTTTTTTATTAAGATATTTTATATATTTTGTATGGTTATCTATTTCTATTTGTTAGGTGGTTTAGGACAACTCATAGCAAATTATTTATGTTTTAAGAATATTATAGTTTGAGTTTTAATATTGTATGTGTTCGTTTTCATAACCGGCTAACTGTAACAAAAATACACTGCTAAAATTTAGTAACCGGTTATGTCACAAAATTATGTCATCAAAATAAAGCTTGTTAGGTCGTAAAATTTCATCATTAAACTCTAAACACACAAAAATGGATTGAAGATTCATGTATTTAGAAGAGAAGGAGTTGTAGGGGAGAGAGGCCACAATACACGTATCACAGACTTGCATGCCCAAGCTTACTACTAGCATGGCGGGTGACAATACACATCAAAGAATCCTTGAAAAACTTTCAAGTCTCTTCATGGTGTGTCCCCAAACTGCATTAGAGATATTAAAATGGGCCTGAAGCTCATTAATCTCAACGGGCCTAGTATAAAATTGTTGACATATAATTTATTTATTATTATATAAAACTAAGAGGCTTAGCCCGTTTAGTGTTTCGTATAAATTTTTATCTGAGATAAAAGATATAATAAACTACAATGTAGAAAATTTAACCACAACAAGTTAGTTTTAATGGTAAAAAAGTTGCAGTTGTAACTACCATCACATATATTTAATTTCCATTGGAAGATATATTTTATGTCATAAATAATATTAGCGTCAGCTAATCTCAGACCTATCTAGGAAATATATTTGGAAGATGTTTGATGAAATTCTAGAAACGTAATCGATGTGCTTCGCTCATTTTTAACCAATAAAAATAAATGATGTTAGTATTTGATCATATTAACCAATAACCTTAACCCAATAGTTTTTTTTTTAATTTCATCGGTTTAATTGACTTTTTAACTTTATCATTTCGATAGTTTAGCTTCAAAAAAATCTTATACTTTCATATATTAGAGAATTGTGTACATTCCTAGTGTAAATAAATCTATAGTTGGGGACCTCTCATTTATTTCAAGTGGCAACAACCATGGCTTCCCTTGGTGGTTTGATTGATCTTCCCTCCGTGCTACCGACGTCGTCTGCTAGGGTTTGAGGACAACCCGACGTGGTGATTCATTTGCTTGTAGGTGGAGTTTTTAACCGTCCTATGGGTTGTCTGTTTTCAAGGAGAATTAAACCTCCTTCTGTGCTTCATTCCCATATCTTCAAAGCTCCGGCAGTCTGACTTAGTGTGCCTCGTGGTCTATGTTGTATCCTCTGTGTCGCGTGGGCAGTGAAGGAGCTTGTTGTACCGCCTACGCTTGACCGTAACTTGTGCTTAATGTTAACAACGTCGATTCAGGCCGGAACTTTTGTCTCCCAGTCGAGATAGCTAGGTTTGTTGGTCGACGTCCTCCTCCAGCGGAGCTCCGGGGCGTAAGCCAGGTGCTTCCGTCGATGCCTGCTCGGAGCCACTTCGGTGAGTTCTCGACTGAACTTCCCTCGGCTATTCTCTTGCTTCTTTTGATTCGTTCAGTTGCAGCAAGAAGGCTTTGCTAGGGTGTTTAAATTGTTGTTATATTGATCTTATTTCCTATTGATTCCAAGCTCTCTCTAGTTAGAAGTTTGAAATCAATCTTGTGTATTTTAGGGGGTTTTTAGTTTTTTTGCGGCCTCTAGGATCAGATCAGCGTCTAAACAGAATGTGGTCTCAATTAAATTTGTAACCAAACCTTCATTTTCATTAATGATATTTACCATTTAGATTTGATTCTAAAGTACCATAGTACTATAGTAGTATACCATATACCATACAATTGTGGTATAGTTTTGCACAACAGGTAATTGATGTGTGTTAAAGCTTGTCAATGCCTCCCATCAGAGAAGAGAAGAGGTTAGAGTGATGAAAGTGGATGCTAGAGACGACTGGACAAAGATAGAACAGAACGCAGAGATGATTATGACGAGAGAGGAGGAAATACGGGCTAGGCTGCCGACGACGTTTGTAGACCAGACCGTGATGTGCACCTCGAGCACCGTGCCGAGAGAGAGAGTCACTCATCATGAATTAAGCTTTTTTTTTTAATTTGTTTTTCAATTACCATAGTTATAGTTATAGTTAAATTATAATTTTGAGTTATTCCTTTGCAAAATCTCATGTCACCAGCGACTCGAGCCAAAGTGTAGTGAGGTTTCTTTACTGATTTTTGCGGTTCGGTTCAGTTTTTCACGGTTCGGTTCGTTTCGATTTTTCCCCACATTTATTTTTTCTTTCTCGGTTACAGCAAATAAAACAGTCCGGTTAGATTACAGTGCTTGTATCATTTTCTGGGAAACGAGGCGAAGAGAACCGTAAAATCCCTAAACCGTCGCATTTTGGCGCCACTTCATCTTCTTTCATGGCGACTGATTCCGCCGGAGCAACAACCGCCGATAATGCGGAAACCCTAAACCTCAATTCTACAAAACTCTACTTATCTGCAGTTTCCTCCGTTCCTAAACCCTCCCTTCCACCGAAACCACCGTTCTCTCCTCTCTCAATCCCTCAATCAAACCGAATCCCCAAAACGAATTTCATCGTTGATTTGTTTCGCTTCCCAACGTCCTCACCCGATTCCTCCGCCGTCGCTTTCTTCCTCTCACACTTCCACTCCGATCACTATTCCGGCCTCTCCTCTTCGTGGTCCAGAGGAATAATCTTCTGCTCTCACATTACCGCACGCCTCGTCAAACAAATCCTCCAAGTTCCATCACAGTTCGTCTTCCCTTTACCTATGAATCAAAAGGTTATCATCGATGGCTCCGAGGTTGTTCTCATCGACGCGAATCACTGCCCAGGAGCTGTACAGTTCCTCTTTAAAACCAACGATGGTTCCGAAAGGTACGTTCACACCGGTGATTTCAGGTTCTGCCATTCAATGAGATTAGATCCCTTCCTTAGTAGCTTCATCGGCTGCGACGGTGTTTTTCTTGACACTACTTATTGCAACCCGAAGTTCGTTTTCCCCACGCAGCAAGAGTCTGTTGACTATGTGATTAGTGTGATAGATAAGATTGATGAAGTTTCTAAGGAAACGGAGAAAAAGGTTTTGTTTCTCGTTGCTACTTATGTTGTTGGTAAAGAGAAGATTCTGGTTGAGATTAGTAAAAGATGCAAGAGGAAGATCTTTGTGGACGCGAGGAAGATGTCGATTTTGAACGTTTTGGGGTGTGGGGAGAGTGGAATGTTCACAGAGGATAAGAACGAGAGTGATGTTCATGTTGTGGGATGGAATGTGTTGGGTGAGACTTGGCCGTATTTTCGGCCGAATTTCGTGAAGATGAATGAGATTATGGTTGAGAAAGGGTATGATAAGGTTGTAGGTTTTGTCCCCACTGGGTGGACTTATGAAGTGAATAAGAATAAGTTTGCGGTGAAGGTTAAAGGTTCTATGGAGATTCATCTTGTACCGTATAGTGAGCATTCGAACTATGATGAGCTTAGGGAGTACATAAAGTTGTTGAAACCTAAAAGAGTTATTCCTACGGTTGGTGTTGATGTCGAGAAGATGGATAGCAGGGAGGTTTATAAAATGCAGAAGCATTTTTCTGGATTAGTTGATGAAATGGCAAACAAGAAAGAGTTTTTATTGGGGTTCTATCGCCAGTCTGACAAGAAGTGTGAGAAAGATGACATGGATGTTAGGGAAGAAAGGAAGGCATCTGAAGATGGAAATGATGCTCCAAGAATTGATTCTTTGGTGACTGAAAGATTGCTGATAGAACTACGTGATTCTTTGCCTGCTTGGGTCAGTGAAAAGCAGATGTTAGATCTGATTAACAAACATGCTGGTAACCCCGTGGATATAGTAAGTTACTTCTATGAACGTGAAGCAGAGCTTTACAAGCAATCCTCTATTGCCACGTCTTCCTTGGAGAATCAGGCTGTTTTTATTGATAATGACGGAACCAACTTGCAACCAAATCCTGCTAAGAGCACTTGGTCAGATTGTCAAGCAAGTCAAAAAGGTTTTTCCTTAACAAGCAAAGTTGGTTTAACAAACGTTACTGTTCCTCTGGGGAAAAGAGGCAAAACCATAAGCAATAAGTCCAACAAGAAGGCCAAGAAAGACCCAAAGTCGAAACCAGTTACTCCTGGGCAGTCAACCATAACTAAGTTCTTCGATAAGGTATTGGATAGTGGATCTACTTCTGTTGGTGTTGGTTCAGTGACTGAAGAATGCAATACAGATGAAAAGATGGTCCACAATGATGCTAAAGAAACATACAAAGAAGTGACAGATCAATTTATTGACTTTGTTCATGGTTCTGAGTCTTTAAGAGAGTATGCTGCTTCCATCATTGATGAGGCTAAAGGAGATATAAATAGGGCACTGGACATCTATTACAGTAAACCCAGTGAAATACCTGGTGAGCATGCAGGTGAGGGAGGAGGACTCTCTAGCAAATCAAATCAGTTTCCGCAATGTCCAGAAGCGTGCTCCTCCCAGGAGAACAAAAAGACATCACAAAAATCAGGACATGCATTGAACTTATGTGAGCAGACATCAGCAGAAGAAATGGTGGACAATGATTATGTATCTCTACCTCCTGAAAAATATAAGCCTAAAGAGCACGGTTGGTGTATTTATATGCCGTGCCTGTTATTCGTTTCCTTTAACTTGAGAATGTGTGTTTGTAACCAAATTTTCTGCAACCTGAAGTTTTTCTGTGCGTTTACACTTTACACATGTTTTTTGCTTTAGTGCAGCTTGTTGGAGGGATGGACAGCCTGCTCCATATATCCACCTTGTTCGGACATTTGCTTCCGTCGAAGGTGAAAAGGGCAAGACCAAAGCTATGTCTATGCTTTGCAACATGTTTAGAAGGTCGACTGCTCTTTTGTTCGTTTACTCTGTTGAAGCTGAAGCAATGATGATTGACACTTATATTTCTGTAAATCTCATCCCATCAGCTTGTTGGCTCTCTCTCCAGAAGATGTGCTGCCCGCTGTTTATCTTTGCACAAATAAGATTGCCGCTGACCATGAGAATATTGTTGGTCTAAGTCTCTTATATTTTCTTTCTTCTCTTGCTATTTACATAACCTTAATTAGACTCTTATACATAACCTTAACAAGACTCTTATGGTTATGTATCAATTGGGGAGGAGCTCAACATTGGTGGAAGTCTGATCTCTGCCGCATTGGAAGAAGCATGTGGAATAAGTCGGTCCACTATGAGGGAGATGTATAATAGATTGGGAGATCTTGGTAAAGACAAATCTAATGCTCTCACAGTTAACTTATGGTTATGTTGTTCCTCTGTACACCCTCTGCTAAAACGGGTTTTATTATCAAAATTTCCAGGCGACGTTGCTCAGCTGTGCCGACAAACGCAAAAGCTACTTGTTCCTCCACCCCCACTTCTAGTTAGAGATGTGTTTTTAACTCTACAAAAGATAAGGTATAGAACGTAACTAGTAACGTGCTCAGCATATTAGCTATTGACTGAGGATATACTATATCTTTATGAAGACTAGAATTGAGAATGTTTAGAGGTGCTTATTCATCTTTCTATTAAACAGCTATAACGTATATATGAGCTCAAAATTTTTATTTATAACAAAACTTCTACTTCTAATAATTTCTATTTTTTAACACAAGGTCATTCCAGCAAGCTCCTAATAGTTTTCCTCAGTGTGCAGTCAGGTACTGGAAGTACTAAGCAAAAGAAAAAACTTATCGTGAAGCTAATGCGCTCTTGTAGAGAGAAAGAGATCAAATTTCTAGTTAGAACATTGGTAAGATTTCGCAAAATTATTCTTCCCATATATTGTTCACAACTTCCATGTTTTAAGCAGCTATACCCTTGTTCAGGCCCGTAATTTAAGGATTGGCGCTATGTTGAGAACTGTTCTACCTGCACTAGGGAGAGCAATTGTTATGAATTCTTTCTGGAATTGCCATAACAAAGAACCATCAGAAAATTGTTTCAAAGAGAAACTCGAGGTATCGTTTAATTTTCTTCTTAGTTCATAAAAGTGTTTTCTTGGCACTTAGCAAGTGCGCTAAAAAAAATATTATCGAAAGATTTTAAACGCTCATCTTGTTAAGAGGCAAATTCAAAATTTCAGGGTGTTTCGGCTGCAGTGGTTGAGGCCTACAATATACTTCCTTCTCTGGTAAGCTCTAAGTGTTAACCTTTGCCTCTGACTCGCTTTACCAATTTTCATGCGAAAATAGCTTAGTTCTTTAACTTATTTGTGTTGTACTAAAATGCGATTAGCAATTTAGGATGTAATCAAGCAAGAATTAGTTCCACCTGTTTGCAGCCTTCAAAAGATTTGTGATTTGTCCTACTCCGTCTACTTGCCAGAATTTTCAAATAGAGACATCAGTTTCAATATATTAGTTGTTTTTAACAGGACGTGGTTGTTCCTTCTCTCATGGAAAAAGACATTGAGTTTTCAACATCAACCCTGTCAATGATCCCAGGGATACCTATAAAACCCATGCTTGCAAAGTAATTGTACAGATCTTTGTAATACATTTGTTTTCAAGACAACGATCAGAGCTGTTGATGTCACGCCTTTAATAGTTGTGATGTTTCTTCATTGCAGAATTGCTAACGGGGTTCAGGATTTTATCAAACTCTTCCAAGACAAGGCTTTTACATGTGAATACAAGTTAGTTTGTCTCAAGAACGTTTCTTAAAATATTCAAAACTAATGACTGATGAGTTTCTGATGATTAATGGAATGTCTATTTCTTTGAATTCAACCCATGAATCTTTGGCTTGCATTCTTTTGATTTACATGAGTCTTATATGTTTCCTGAATTACGTCTAAAAATAACTTTCAGGTATGATGGCCAGCGCGCCCAGATCCATTTGTTACTTGATGGTACTGTGCGGATTTTTTCTCGAAATGGGGATGAAACTACTCCCAAATTTCCTGATCTGGTTGATGTTATAAAACAGTTTGCTTGCCCTACTGCTGAGACATTCATGGTGGACGCGGAGGTAGGAGAATTTTTCATACTATTCACTTTAAACGAGGCAGAGACCCTTTGCAAAATAAACCAGTAGTTGTTTATCGTCAATTCTCTTGGTATACATAGTGTAATGGCGTTTTATGAATTCAGGTTGTTGCAACTGATAGAAAGAATGGAAACAAACTAATGTCATTCCAAGAGTTATCAACAAGAGAGAGAGGCAGCAAAGATGCTTTGGTAACTACAAAAAATATTAAGGTATTGATTACAATATCCGTACGACCTTATTTCTACAGTTACATGCATTTATATTGAGAATTTCAGCAGCTCCGAAAATTTGCTATATCAAGCATGTTTTGTCACCCTTGTTCTTTGTTGTAAACTTGTAATCCTGGTTCTAAATCTGTCAACTGGTTGATATCATGTTTTTTTTTTAAATTGCTTGGACATGGGGACGTTACTCAATTAATCTACTTTCCCTATTGAATGTTTGTATGGAAGGCCAGCATCTAAATACATGCTGTTCTCTACTAATCTAGTTTTCAATTAAAGCTGAGTGAAAAAGAGGTTGTTCTTCTTACGCTTATTCCAATGGCTTTCTGCAGGTTGAAGTCTGCGTCTTTGTGTTTGATATTATGTTCTTCAATGGTGAACAGTATGTGTTCTTACTGAATATTTTTTGAATGCTCCTCTGCATCTCTCCTAGTAGATTATATGTTGATTCGTAATTTCCGGAGTTAACAATGCAGGCTGTTGGCTCTTCCCCTCCGAGAGAGACGAAAACGTAAACCTTACCTCTCTCTCTTTTTCCCTTAACTCAGATGCGTTCATTTTCTTCATCAGGTTCATATATTCCCAAACTTTTAGGTCTAAAAGAGGTCTTCCCTGAGACTAGGCCAGGTTTTCTTGAGTATGCTAAGGAAATCACTGTAAGTGCTACAGTAGCTTATGGCTTATAAGTCATAGAACATAGTAAAGCAGTGCTTTGGTTTATTCGTTGAACTGTTCATTGTTTATTAGATGGGAGCAGAAGAAGCATATTTGGATAACCAAGACACTTTGTGTAAAATAAATGCGTTTCTAGAAGAAGCATTTCAGTCATCTTGTGAAGGAATCATGGTTAAGTCTTTAGATATTGATGCCGGATACTGCCCCACAAAGCGTTCTGATTCATGGCTTAAGGTCTCGTCCTGTAAATTATCTTATCAAAGATAAATGTGCCAAAAATAAATTAAGTGGTGCTAAATTTTGTGGTTCAGGTTAAGCGAGATTATGTAGATGGATTAGGTGACACATTAGATTTAGTTCCTATAGGTGCTTGGCATGGCAACGGGAGAAAAGCGAGATGGTAATAAACCATATTTCTTAACTTTCTCTTTTTCTTGAAAATCAAAATGTGTGAATCGGCCTTGTATCTTTCAAGCTGAATTGTAAACATAAGTTTCTTTTGTATGTGTAGGTATAGTCCATTCCTCATGGCCTGCTACAACCCTGAGACTGAGGAATTCCAGAGTGTCTGCCGTGTCATGTCTGGTTTTTCTGATGTCTTTTACATCGAGGTAATTAAAAGCTCAATAACACTTTCACACTTCTGCACCACCAATCTAGCTTCAGTATCAATTTAACACTGTGGCTAAGTGTTCACTTTCCAGTTTATGGTTTGGTTAGTCAAGTATTTCGGTTTTATTAGATTTATAGAAGCGGAAACTAATAACCACCATTTGTAATTATGTCTTGCAAAGTATCTATATATTGTTTGCTATTCTTGCAGATGAAAGAATTCTACTCCGAGGATAAGATCCTTGCGAAAAAGCCACCATACTACAGAACAGGGGAGACACCAGACATGTGGTTTCCGGCAGATGTAGTTTGGGAAATCAGAGGTGCGGATTTGACCATCTCAGCTGTACACTGTGCGGCTTTAGGTCTGGTCCATCCATCACGAGGCATTTCTGTTAGGTTTCCGAGATTCATCTGTAAAAAGACGGATAGGAATCCGGAGGAATGCAGCACGGCTGCAGATATAGCAGAGATGTTTCATGCTCAAACCAGAAAAATGAACATCAAGTCTCAGCACTAACATGTGCCCAATCTCATCAGCTACTTGCCTTTTGTTTTTTAGGAAGTTCACCTAACCCAAACACAGTATTTTGTGTAATTGGTGTTTGCTATCTATGGTTTTTAATCGCTAGGTAAACTTGTCTGTACAAATTTATACCGAAAACCATGTAAATATTCTGTGTATATATAATCTATATGGATGTTAACTGTTATATACTTATTTGATATCACTAGGTCTGATTGGTAAATTTTCAAACCAGTTCAATTTTGTAGGAGTTTACTAGCCCTCACAATTTTTTTTACGAAGATGGTATATTGCCATTCACTAGACAATGATTTTGCAACATTAGTGAAACGTGTAACTATGTAGTAGCTGATTAGTTTGATAACTACACGTTAAGGGATTGAAAATAGGCGGTAATCATTTTGAAACAACGTTAAGAGTTTCAATTCTTTTTCCAGTTTCCCTCCTGCATAAAGTATACACCTCCCGCCAATTAAACTAACCGGTGATAGCCGGTCACCTCCTCGACTTCAACCGGTTATAAGAAGAACACACTCATAAAACTGAATCCATTTCCTTCATCACCTCGCCCACTACCTCTGTAGGTGTCTCGTTGATCAAATTCCTGTGAAAACTCTAACGCTCCTCCCTTGTTTCTTCTTTACGCTCTTCTTCCGATTCGCTAAAGATCACCAAATAGGAACTTGGCATCCGGGGGTTTCTCAGGAGTTTGAATGAAGTTTGGTTCGAGTCTAGGGTTCTTCTCCGGATAAGAAGCTTTCTCGATATTTCAAAATGAGTGCCATCAACATCACCAACGTTAGCGTATTGGATAATCCAGCGCCTTTTGTTAGGCCTTTTCAGTTTGAGATTTCCTACGAGTGCTTGACTTCTCTCCAAGACGGTATTCTCCACTTTCTCCCCCTAGACGGCTTATGCCTTTTTCATCTATTTGATTTTAGTCAATATATCTTCTGTTGGATTCGTACTGATTATTTTCGGTTGATAAGAAAAGGGTTTGTAGAGAGAGAGAGAGCTGTATTTGATGTATGGCCTTGTGCTTCTCCTTGTTTCCTTGGTTTTTGACATTAATTTGATTCATAGTATTTGATACCCATTGGTTCCATCAGAGTCATGCTCTCTTTATGGTTTGATGTTAATTAGCGATTCAAAGTTTTAGCATATGTGGACATGATTCCTTTGACTTTGCTCATGTAATGATGCTACAAACTTTAACTTGTGGTTTTGGGTTTCTTGGATAGTTAGTTCTTCCTTTGAGGCTTTTGTTTTTGGTTCCTCCCCTCCCCCCAATAGATGTTCTCAGGGTAGATATTTTACCTAGAAAAGTGGTTTCATATAGTTATATAATTTTGGAGGCGTTGATTTGTAAATTGCTTTAATCTTTGGGCACTGAACACTGATAAAATCATAAAGTTTTCAGCATTTGTGGATCTTGGATTTGCCAGGAATATATCATAACTTGATAATCTATGTTTCTGTTATCTTCTTATAATATCATCATAGAAGCTAGCCCTCATCTTGTCAGCAAGATAAAGAAAAACGATTCTTTCGATTTTGACCCGAGCTTTGCTTTTAGTACAGATTTGGAATGGAAACTTGTGTACGTAGGCTCAGCAGAAGATGAGACTTATGATCAAACTCTTGAAAGTGTGCTTGTGGGCCCTGTTAATGTTGGCAACTACCGCTTTGTCTTGCAGGTAAAAAACACATAATGCATATATTCTTATACTCCCTTCACTTCAATTGCAACAAAGTCTCTTCACTTCAATTGCAACAAAAGTTTTGATGATCGAACACTCCATTTACTTGACAGGCTGATCCTCCAGATCCATCAAAGATCCGGGAGGAAGACATTATCGGTGTCACTGTGCTATTGTTGACATGTTCGTACATGGGTCAAGAATTCTTGAGAGTTGGATATTACGTCAACAATGACTATGAAGATGAGCAACTTAGGGAAGAGCCTCCAACTAAGGTTTTGCTCAATAAAGTCCAGAGGAACATACTCTCTGACAAACCTAGAGTCACTAAATTCCCTATAAATTTTCATCCAGAAAACGAGCAGACTGCTGCTGCTGCAGATCCTCCTCCTCCTGCTGAACAATCTGATGTACAACAATCTGATGTACAACAACCTGATGACAACGGTGGTGAAGATCAAGTTTTGCCTGATCCTCCTCCTACTGAACAACAACCTGATGACAACTGTGGTGAAGCTCAAGTTTCGCCTGATCAGGCCACCAAAACCACATGAATCATGATTCTTTCTTATGCGAAGGTCTAGTTGAAAGAAAAACTGGAGGAGGAGTTGAAAACTATCATCTCCCAGATCTCTTCATTTTTTAAAAAATTATCTGGAAGTTTTGTCTTGTTTGTAGATGGCTATAGGGAAGTTGTTCCTGACATGTTTCAATGTTTTTTGGGCAAAGATTTAATCGAAGGAAAACAATAAGTTACAAATCAAGATAACGTTAAGTGTTTTGAACATTCATTTGTTATGTTATGTAAAATGGTAACATGAGCCATTCTGTGTCCGTTGGCTGGCCTTCGGCATTTTAGTTTTTGGTTATAGGAATGGTCCAAATGTGATACCGGATTGTTTCTGATATTATCAGAAACATGAGATACGTTTCATAAAGTACTAAACATAGAAGGCTAAAACTGTCAATTAAACGAATCAAAGTGCTTTACTTAACTAGGCCCTTGTCTTCCACCTTGCTCGTAGTGTTAACAGTAAACCGGAGGAAAAACCCAAAGCCGATGTCGAAATCCGGCGGAAATCAACCCGTAGATCGATACCTAAGACGCCAAGTGCTCGGAGAAGGAACATACGGTGTCGTTTACAAAGCCACCGACACTAAGGTCATTCAATCAATCAAAACCCTTCCCCAAATTCAGTTTCTTATCTGTTTGATTTACAAATCTTCGATTTTTTCGCGTATAGACTGGTAAGACAGTAGCAGTGAAGAAGATTAGGTTGGGAAACCAGAAAGAAGGCGTCAATTTCACGGCGCTTAGAGAGATCAAGCTGTTAAAAGAGCTGAACCATCCGCATATCGTCGAGCTCATCGACGCGTTTCCACACGATGGAAGCTTGCATCTCGTCTTCGAGTATATGCAAACGGATTTGGAAGCTGTGATTCGTGACCGCAACATCTTCCTTTCTCCTGGTGATATCAAGTCTTATATGTTGATGACATTGAAGGGCTTAGCTTATTGTCACAAGAAATGGGTTCTGCACAGGTATATTATCAGTAAACACCTCTTTTTCTCTCAGTGTGTTTTTGAGTTCTTGATTAGTTTTCTCCCCTTTGTTTAGGGATATGAAGCCTAATAATCTACTGATTGGAGAGAATGGTCTGTTGAAGTTAGCTGATTTTGGCTTGGCCAGAGTGTTTGGGAGTCCCAATCGGAGGTTTACTCATCAGGTGTGTTTTGTTTACTCGTTGATTGTTACTAAGCTCGATGTTTTTGTGTGTTTGAATTGGCAGCTTGATTAATCTAGGAATTGAATATTATATATATCTTTGGCAACTCTTGAAAAACTATTAGAATGTTCTGATAAAAATGAAGACTTGATACAGAGCGCTGAGCAGACATGAAGCGTATTTGATTCCCGTTCTTGCATAGTTATGTTGTTCGGTTTTGGTGAGGTGTGAAGGATTGGCTGTTCAAAGTTACATAATGTTTTGTTATTTTATTGACATTTTATACTCTTGAAGATTTTGTAGACTCGGATCTTATTCGTTTGAGCTGGCAGCTAGATTATTAATCTAGAATTTGTAATTAGTATGTTGGCACCTCGTGATGATTTATTGAAAGCTTTGTTGGGAAGTACGGATACTTGATATAGAGCATTGAAAAGACATCATGTGTTTTTAATTCCGTTATGGACGTATTGTCATTTTTAGATGATGCTGAGATTGAGTGGTTGTGTAGATATATCATTTGGTTTTGTATCTGCTTGTTCAAAGTGGAAGACTCGTAAATGAAAGAATGTATTTATTGAAACAGGTATTTGCTACGTGGTACAGAGCCCCTGAGTTGCTGTTTGGGAGTAGACAGTATGGTGCAGGAGTTGATGTCTGGGCTGCAGGCTGTATCTTTGCTGAGCTTTTACTTCGTAGACCCTTTCTACCCGTAATGTCTCATATCATCTTTGCTCTTCAATACTTCGGGATTCTCTTCCTTTTTTATATATCTTCATTGCTTTGGTTTCTTCAGGGTTCTACTGAGATAGATCAACTGGGAAAGATCTTTCAAGCTTTTGGAACTCCAACACAATCCCAATGGTCCGACATGATCTATCTCCCAGAGTACATGGAGTTCTCCTACACACCAGCTCCACCACTACGTACCATTTTCCCTATGGCAAGCGATGACGCTTTGGATCTTCTATCCAAAATGTTCATCTACGACCCACGCCAACGGATCACCATACAGCAAGCTTTGGACCACAGGTTATATATATATATATATATACTCTTGAAAATAAAAATAATTTCCATTTCATCTCTGATATCATCATTTTTATTTCGTCAGGTATTTCTCGTCTTCTCCATCACCAACTGAGCCAGGGAAGCTTCAGATTCCAGCTTCCAAAGGAGACGCCCTCGAACCAAAGGCCTCAGAGCAAAACAACCAACACGGAAACAGCCCTGCCGTGCTATCACCTCCTGGGAAAATGAGGAGAGTGATGGGTCCTGAGGGATATACCTGAGGGAGGGTCTTCATTTGTGTTGTTAGTATATACAACCAATGGCTTTGATTGGATTTTGCAGTAACTCTAGCATTCGAGTTTTGTAATGTCTTTTTCTGCAAATTAGTTACCAGTCAAAACTTAACCGAAAGAACAAAAGGCAAAAAGAAAGAGCAATTTATAGTGAGATTAGTTGCTATATTTTATTCAAATGATTTTAGGATTCATGGTTATCGAACGTTTTGAGTGTTGTAGATATACCCAATGTAAGAAAAAAAGACGCTTAAAACAAGTTTTATTCACTAACATGAATATTGATTTGTTTTATTAAACCAAATCTAGTTTTTTCTTCATCTGAGTTCATTTTGGCTGAATCAATCATTAAAACAATGTTTGACTGGTTGCCCCATGCAAACGACAGTCTGGAAATGAGCTAATATGATTTATGAATTGGAGGCAACAATTCCGCCACTTCAGCGGTGATGCAGAAGTACATAAATAGCTATATGATTTTCTCTTATTTTGTATTTCCTCTGTTTCGATTTAATTGTCGCTTATTTTGTACTTTCTCTGTTTCGATTTAATTATCGTTGTAAGAAAAAATATTTGTTTTAAAATAAGTGTCGTTTTATAGTTCCAATGCAAAATTTATTAATAAGATTCTCCATTTTATTTTTCTATTGGTTGAAATATGATTAATTGTATAAGTAATTGTGTTTTTGTTTTGGAAATACACAAATCATATGTTTTTTTTAATATGTGTGAATAAATTTAGAACGACAATTAAAATGAAACGGAGGGAAGTACTAATTTGTAGAGTCTGAGTTAAGAGTTTTGATAGGTTACGAGGAACTGAAGATGAAAACATTTGCAGCTCAGTTCTATCTTGAAATTTAGTCTATACACTGATCAAGTAATATTTATATAAGTAATTAATTATACATTAATATATACAATATATATATATATATATATATATATGTTTTTTTGTAAAACAAAATATTTGTTAAAATAATGTTTTGATACCCAAAATTTGTATAATTCATTATAAGTAATTTATTAAAAATCATCATAGAAATCTTTAGATACCAGGTAATGACGCAATGTATATATTGTATAAGTTGATGTATACTTAACTATTTATAAAATATTACTTGATCAATGCATAATCAATTAAACATTATAAATTAAAGTAAAAAATATTTTATAGTGATTAATCAAAAATCAAACTAACAAAACTTACTTGACTGTAAGTATTAATAACTAATTAAATTTAATTTAAGCTTTGACCAAAATTTTTTTTAACTTAATTTAAGTTATGTTAATATATTTATCAGTGTGCCTAATTTGGTCCGGTCAACACAAATTCAAGGTTTAAAATGAAAGTCAAACATATTTTGGTGATTTAAATGGTTCAAATGAAAGTTATTGGACCAAAAATTAAAAATTGGGGGTTTATGACTATTTTTGCTTTTTCAAACTAAAACTAACAAAATGACGTCGTTTGTTTAATCATGGGTTTTAATGAAAAATTAACATGTTACTAAGTTATGTTAGTTTATATAATGGTATGCCTAATTTAGATAAAAAAAATTATGATTAAAATGAAAGTCAAACATAATTTGATGTTTTAAGTTGTCTATGCAGAAGTTAATGTTTTAAATGATTGAAATTTGAAAGTCAGAGATTTTTATGACCATTTTGTCTTTTTGTCTATGAAGATCGACAAAAAAAAATTAGAGGTCGGTTTGGAAATTACAAATTTCTCCTATTATCTCTATATTTGACTATCTGAAATTATGTAGAGATAATAGGATAAATTTGTAATTTCCAACCTGATCTCTAAATTTTTTTTTGTTTAAAAGAGAAAAGCCCATTAAAAACAATCCATTAGGTTAAACTTAAATTCTCCTCCTCTTCTATTATAAATAGTAGAGTCATCGCCTACTTTTTTCCCATGAATGAAAATCTAGGGAAGCTCTCCAAAGATTCCTAGAGACCTAAAAACTCTCGCAGTCAAGATCTTTATTTTGCAAATTTAGATAAAAAACAAGTCCAGGCATAAACAAACAATCCTATAGCGAGCATCGTTTCTGACTAGGTTTTTCAGGTAGTCAAGGCTATTAGATAATAGGGGAAATACTGATCAGTGATGAACCTTAAGTTGTTTGAAAATCAAGTACCATCATCTCTGACCAAAAAGGCTGGAATTTTAAGATCCTCAGATTTATTTTCCTTCAACATTTTCCTACGGTATTGCGTTAAATTATAATGGTGATTGTATAGAAGATAACATTTGTATATTAACTGTCCGACAATATCCGAAATATTTTAGCAAAAAAAAAAAAAAAAAGACAATATCTGAGATTCTACTAAGTGTTCTAGTATTATATTCAGACCACTCGGGGCTTTGCTTAAGTTTGTGTTTGCATGTTCTGTGACCAGTTCTGTATTTCTCTACTGATTATTCGATCCATCAGTTTCTCTGTAACTAATCAACAAAAAAAAAGTTTGCTGGGACGATGGAAAGCGGTTTCTCCTTGACGCGGAGAGAAGAAGAAGAAAACAAAAATGAGAAAACTGCAGGGATGATGAAGAAAGTGAGCTTCATGGCTGCTCCAATGGTGGCAGTTTATCTTTCTCAGTTTCTCCTTCAAGTTATCTCCATGGTTATGGCCGGTCACTTAGACGAGCTCTCTCTCTCCAGCGTCGCTATTGCCACTTCTCTTACCAACGTCACTGGCTTCAGCCTCCTCGTAAGAAAGATATCTCTCTCTCTCTCTGTGTTCTGTATCTCTCTCCCTCTCTCATCTAACATGACTTCGATCTCTAGGTTGGGTTTGCAGGTGCGTTAGAGACATTGTGTGGTCAAGCTTTTGGAGCAGAGCAATACAGAAAAATTGGTTCATACACTTACAGCTCAATGATATGTCTTGTCTTGCTTTGTTTCCCAATCTCTCTTCTTTGGGTTTATATGGACAAACTCTTGGAGCTTTTCCACCAAGATCCTCTCATCTCTGAGTTAGCTTGTAGATACTCCATATGGCTCATCCCGGCTTTATTTGGATGCGCTCTTCTTCAACCTATGATTCGCTATTTCCAGTCACAAGGATTGGTTCTTCCTCTCTTCTTGAGCTCTTTTGCAACTCTCTGTTTTCACATTCCCTTTTGTTGGCTTCTATTCTATAAACTGAGACTTGGAATTGTCGGCGCCGCTTTGTCCAACGGTTTTTCGCTTTGGTTAAACGGAGCTTTGCTCTGGGTTTTTATGAGAGACTCTGCTGTGTATCGCGAAACTAGGAATCTTAAGGCGCAAGAACTCTTCTCGAGCATGAAGCAGTTCATCTCTCTTGCGATTCCCACTGCAATGATGACTTGGTAACTATGTTTTCTCTGTTTCTTGATTTTTGATCGTCAACGGATGCTTAAGTCTTTTTATCTCTTTTGATGTGCAAGTAAAGCTTGGAGTGGTGGTCATTTGAGCTTCTGTTACTATTGTCTGGACTCTTACCCAACTCAAAACTCGAAACATCAGTGATGTCCATATGGTATGTGCACATATCCCTTTGTATAATATTATACAGATGATCAGAAGTCATTAACTCAACTAGAAAAGAACATGACGTATCAGAGGTCTAGAGTTCTGAGTGATCGCTGCCATGAAACTAATATTACATAATGTGGTTTCAAGCAAACAAAAAAAATAAAAGAATATATATATATATATACAGATGACCATTGTTTAAATATTTGACTAATATGTGCAACTTTGGTACTTTACTCACTTTATGTCTTCCTTGAGCAGCCTCACAACTTCACTTCTGCATTATGTTTTCGTGGATGCAATAGGTGCAGCCGCAAGGTATAGTAACATTACCAATTGTTCATAAGAATATAATTCTTTGTAAAATGTTTCTTAATCAGTGTCTTGCTTATATATAGCACACATGTCTCAAACGAGCTAGGAGCTGGAAACCCAAAGGCAGCTCGAGCAGCGGCTAATGCTGCACTTTACCTTGGTGCTTTTGATGCTTCCTTTGTAAGCGTCACTCTTTACATCTATCGAAAAACTTGGGCGTATATCTATAGCAATGAGGTAGAAGTCGCTCACTATACAACAAAACTCACACCGATTCTCTGCCTATCAATTTTTGTCTGCAGCTTTACCTCCGTGCTCTCAGGTAAGCAAGTCATAGAGATGAGAACTTTTGTGATTGTATTTGTTACTTGAAAGCCAAGAAACTAAATGTATATGTTCTTCGCGAACACTGTCATATCCTTAGGGATTGCTAGAGGAGTAGGGTGGCAAAGGATAGCAGGATATGCGAGCATAGGATCATATTATCTTGTTGGTATACCGGTTGGTTCAATCTTATGTTTTGTTGCGAAATTGAGAGGGAGAGGACTTTGGATTGGTATTTTGATAGGCTGCTTTTTCCAAACGATGGTTCTTGCTTATGTCACTTTTTTCACCAATTGGGAGCAAGAGGTATGTATACCTTACCTTCCCTAGTTACTCATTTTCTTATAATATAAAATTTTGAATATTATCTCTCGATTAGGCAACGAAGGTGAGGGATAGAGTATTGGAGATGACACCAAAAGGAAGCCAAGAAACAGAAATCACAAAAGAGGATGATGCGCAAGTTTTACTAAGTGACATTTCAGAAAATGTGTAACCAACCCCATTTGCATTTCTTTCTGATTCACACAAGCGTCTGTGTTTCTAGTTCACATAAGCATGTGTTTATGAATCAAATAACAATATGTTTCTTGAACTCACTATCGACAAGAGATTAAACTATGAACTGGAATCTGGGACAATAAACATAAAGAAGTATTAGACAACAAGTAACTGTATATATTCGGCTCATAAATGTTTCTCATTTTGATTGCCTCAAATCTTCCTTATATCTAACTTGTTTATGATAAGGTTGCAGCAAAAAATATTAAAGGTTGTGTCTTTTCTTGAAAAAAACTTGATATTTTGAAAATGTAGACGTAAAAGCAAGTCCAAGCACAAACAAACAGACTTATAGAGTAATCTCTGCTTCTAACTAGGTTTTGTAGGTCGTCAAGGACAACTGATAACTAAGTTGCTTGACAATCAAGAAACATCTCTGACCCAAAAAGGCTGGAATTTTAAGATCCTCTTTTTTTTCTTCAAAATTTCCAAATTTCCTACGGTGTTGTGTTAAACTATAATGGTGATTATGAAGAAGACTTTTATATTTTAATAAGTCAACATTTGTGTCTACTGACAATATCTGAGATTCTACTAAGCATTCTAGTATTATATTCAGACCACTGGGGTCTTTTTTTTAATTTGTTTTGCATGTTGTGTGACCAGTTCTGTATTTCTCTACTGATATATTCGATCCATCAGTTTGTATTGACTTTCTCTGTAACCATTATCAACCAAAAAAAGGTTGCTCGGACAATGGAAAGCGGTTTCTCCTTGGTGCGGAGAGAAGAAGAAGAAGAAGAAGAAGATTACAAAAATGAGAAATCAGCAGGGATGATGAAGAAAGTAAGCTACATGGCTGCTCCAATGGTGGCAGTTTCTGTTTCCCAGTATCTTCTTCAAGTTATCTCCATGGTTATGGCCGGTCACTTAGACGAGCTCTCTCTCTCCAGCGTCGCTATTGCCACTTCTCTTACCAACGTCACTGGCTTCAGCCTCCTCGTAAGAAAGATCTCTCTCTCTCTCTGTTCTGTATCTCTCTCCCTCTCTCATCTAACATGACTTCGATCTCTAGGTTGGGTTTTCAGGTGCTTTAGAGACATTGTGTGGTCAAGCTTTTGGAGCAGAACAATACAGAAACATTGGTTCATACACTTACAGCTCCATGATATGTCTTGTCTTGCTTTGTTTCCCAATCTCTCTTCTTTGGGTTTATATGGACAAACTCTTGGAGCTTTTCCACCAAGACCCTCTCATCTCTGAGTTAGCTTGTAGATACTCCATCTGGCTTATACCGGCTTTATTTGGATGCGCTCTTCTTCAGCCAATGACTCGCTATTTCCAGTCACAAGGATTGGTTCTTCCTCTCTTCTTGAGCTCTTTTGGAGCTCTCTGTTTTCACATTCCCTTTTGTTGGCTTCTTGTCTATAAACTGAGATTTGGAATTGTCGGCGCCGCTCTGTCCATCGGTGTTTCGCTTTGGTTCAACGTAGTTCTGCTCTGGGTTTTTATGAGAGACTCTGCTCTGTATCGTGAAACCAAGAATCTTCAGGCGCAAGAAATCTTCTCGAGCATGAAGCAGTTCATCTCTCTTGCGATTCCCACTGCAATGATGACTTGGTAACTATGTTTTCTCTGTTTCTTGATTTTTGATCATCAACAGATGCTTAAATCTTTTTATCTCTTTTGATGTGCAAGTAAAGCTTGGAGTGGTGGTCATTTGAGATTCTGTTACTATTGTCTGGACTCTTACCCAACTCAAAACTCGAAACATCGGTGATGTCCATATGGTATGTGCATATATCCTCTTGTATATATTATACAGATGATCCATATGACACTTGCATAATGATCTAAGAAAGTGAGATTCAATCCAAGATAAATGGGAGAAAAGATGCATTGTCTTAAAGGACCATGTTAGAAGATTCCAGAACTGGATCTGAGATTTCAGAAATTTTCTTAAAAATTTTAATTTCCCCCCTCCCCCGCCCCATAATTTGGAAACTTATGCCTTATGTAAAAAACTTTTAAAAATTTTGAGGGTGAAGGCTATTGATGTGCCCATATTCACATTGAAAACAAGGAGAAATGTAATTTAATACTCCATTTGTATCCTATTAAGAGGGTTTTAAGGTTTTTTTACAAAGATTAAGAAATTACAAATTTTAATGCAATTTATCTTGGTAACATAAAATAACATTAATTTAACCAATAAGAAAAATATGTAGTATTTTGTAATTGGTTATAAATTCAAGTGACATTAAAAATTTATAGAATTGTGAGAACATCACTTATTATGAAACAAAATAAAAAATCTTTAAAAATCACTGGAGGGAGTATATAACTAATATGTCTCCCTTGAGCAGTCTCACAACTTCAGCACTGCATTACGTTTTAGTGGATGCAATAGGTGCGGCAGGAAGGTATAGTAACGTTACCAATTGTTCATAAGAATATAATTCTGTTTGAAATGTTTCTTAACCATTGTCTTGTTTATATATAGCACACATGTCTCAAACGAGCTAGGAGCTGGAAACCCAAAGGCAGCTCGAGCAGCGGCTAATGCTGCACTTTACCTTGGCGCTTTCGATGCTTCCTTTGTAAGCATCACTCTTTACAGTTATCGAAAAACTTGGGCGTATATCTATAGCAATGAGGTAGAAGTCGCTCACTATGCAACAACAATCACATCGATTCTTTGCCTATCAATTTTTGTCTGCAGCTTTACCGCCGTTCTCTCAGGTAAGCAAGCCATGCCAAATGGAAAAACCACATGCAGAGATGATAGCTTTTGTGATTGTATATGTTACTTGAAAGCCAAGAAACTAAATGTATATATTCTTAGGGATTGCGAGAGGAGCAGGGTGGCAAAGGATAGCAGGATATGCAAGCATTGGATCATATTATCTGGTTGGTATACCGGTTGGTTCAATCTTATGTTTTGTTGCAAAATTAAGAGGGAGAGGACTTTGGATTGGTATAATGTTAGGCTGCTTTGTCCAAACGATGGTTCTTGCTCTTGTCACTTTTTTCACTAATTGGGAACAAGAGGTATACCTTTCCTTCTCTAGTTGCTCATCTTGGTCATTTTCTTATAATATAAATTTTTGAATATTAACTCGATTAGGCAACGAAGGCGAGGGCAAGAATATTAGAGATGACACCAAAAGGAAACCAAGACACAGAAAACATAAAAGAGGATGCACAAGTTTTACTAAGCGATATTTCAGAAAATGTGTAAATGCATGTGTTTTTGATTCACACAAGCGTCTGTGTTTCTATTTCACATAAGCATGTGAGTATCAATCAAATAAGAATATGTTTCTTGAATTGACTATCGACAATAGATTAAATGATGAACTGGTATCTGGGACAATAAACATAAGGACTATTAGACAACAAATAGCATAATAACAAACTGAAATCAGATTATTCTGCTCATAAATAATTTTCATTTTGATTGCGTCAGATCTTCCTATATATACCTGTTCTAGACAACTATATGGAGAGAAAAACAACATTGACATGGGAAATCCGATGACATCTTCAAATATAGCCAAACTCATCGATAGAAAAAAAAGATTAGCTTATTAAACTCGAGCAGCTAGAGATCGCAGATACGACAAGGGGTTTTGTGTGTGTTTCTCTTGTTATCCACCCAGTGCCGTGCCAACCTTTGCAGGTTAGAGGGGCCTGAGGCAAAACACGATTCAAAATAATAATTATAATGCAATTTTATATAATATAAAATCTTAAAGAAAAAAAAATAACATTTAAAAACAATGAGTATTTTTTTAAAAACATAACTTTTTATAAACTGTTTTCATATCTATTTTAAAGATATTATTGATTTTCTTACAAGTTAGAAGATAAAAAAATAACTAATATTTGTATAAGAAAAAATAAAAAGGTATCAGAAGTTCTGTATGTTAAAATAAAATCTAGTATGTTAATCTAACATTTATACAGCTAAAATATGACAAATAAATAATTTTAAAATAGCAATACAAAAATATTTTATGGAAACAAATTAGAGAAAATAAAATAATTAAAATATTTTATTTTATATATTTTATTTTAACCAACTTTGAGAAAATAAAATAATTAAAATCTTTAGAATTTTTTCAATGTTTTGTAGTCTAAGAATATGATCCTCTATTATTTTATAAGAGCTGACATCATCAAACTGTTCAACAAATGCTTTTCTAGAATCGACGCTTGTCTTTTCTGATTGCCACACCATTTTATAATTATTTGTTAAATTTCTGAATGATGCATCTTATAAACTGATTAATTTTATTGAAGTGTTTAGTGATTTTATAATCCAAAATGACTGATTCCATTGGGAGGAGAGTCCATGGACGAAGATAATCCAAGTTCAGGTCAATCAGGAGCTCCGACTTTGACTAAGATGATAAGGTATCTCATACGTTGGAGTGAGAAAAAGAAATCAAGTGGTGAGTATTGGCTGGAGACTTGGATATTTGCTTCCACAGTGGCACAATATAAGGTTTCGTCAACTTTGGATGTGATTCAGTTGTAAACTGAGATTGGGAAGCCTTTCTTTGCAATTTTTACATCGAGCCGATTCGGAATAGAGCAGCAGACAGAGACCGACTCATACACTCCACTATCACTGTCAAATTCGTGAGCTTTCTTGTATATTAACTTGATGTAAAAACAACTAATCATGTTTTCAAATTATTAATTTTTTTCTTTTGTAATCGTCAAAAAATATATTTGTTCAGCAATGTTTTTTGGTTCACTAAATTAATTAGTAAATTATTTTTTTATTAATTGAATATTTTTAAACAAAATTAGTTAATATATAATTTTAATTTATAATAAAACTTAACTAAATCTGAAAATATATATTATTATTTCTTTAACCCAAAAAAAAAAAAATAGTTATTTTATTTTGAGAAATTCTCTTAAATAGCCATTTTTAAGTTTTTATCACAAAAATAGCCCTAGGAAAATAAAATGACCAAAATAGGTTTTTTTTTGAAATTTTCAATTTTTTTAATTTTTTTTTAAATTTGAAACCCCATCCCCAAACCTACCCCTTAACTCTAAACCCTAAAGTCTAAATTAGTTAATCATATGAATATAAATGCATATAAATAAAAAAATTAGCTTCTAAAAAAACATATTTTGGTAATTTTCTTCTTTAAAAACTATTTTTGTGAAGAATAAAATAAAAGAGGTTATAGAATTTCTCTTTTATTTTTTATACTGATAAATCTAAAATTTAAAAATATTATTAAAATATATATAATTGATAAATATTTAAAATTTTAAAATTTCATTATCATTGTGTATGACGCATGAAACCTCGTAGTTACATTTAGACTTGTAAATGGTAAACCTACAAAAGAATAAATTAAATAAAGGGAAATGAAATAAGATAAATACAATGTAGTAGAAAAATGAAATAGATTCATTCAGCTTATTCCTTATCAAAACTGAAATAGAATGTTTGCTTGGTATGTTGTTTTAGTCTTTTTGTGGTCGAGATTATTTTATTTTATTCCATTCAAATTAAATTAACTTTTTCTTGAAACTGATGGAATTGATCATTCTACATCATTTTATTCTAAAAATGGATATTCGAATTACAACCTTATATATTGGACATATCCTATCATAGTAGTAATTTATTTTAATGTGTAAAATGGGAAATGGCTTTTTCGATCTTTACTATTTGTGTGTGTTTTTTCAGATCCGGACAAAAAATAGATATTAAAACAAATTTAACTAAAAATAATTTGAATTTCGGACCTGAACTTTTAACCGTAGCACTAAAACCTATTTTGATTAACCCGAAATTGGTCAACCGTTAATTATGGGTGGAGTTATAGCTCAAAACGATGTTGTTCTGTATAATTACTTAAAACTAGGTGTTTTGCCCGCACGTGCGGGATTAATCGTTTTAAAAATATTTATTAGTTTATAATTTATTTATTCAAAAATTATTTATAAAATATATATATGTTTATTATTGAGTTGTAATTTAAAAAGGAAATATTCACATATCTACTCTATTATCCACATATTTTTTTTACTTTTAAAATTGAAAGATATGTTTTAAGATAACAATACAATATATAAGATTTATCTTATAAAATTAATATTATTAATAAAAATTCATTTTTGATTATATAATTAATTATATATAAAATTCATTAAGGGTATCATCGACTTTGACCACTCTAACTTTTAACGTGAGAGTTCGAATGCGAAAAATCACTTCACAAATAATAGTATAGACAACAGTATAGACAACGTTGTTTAAATTATTTTTTATTCCATTAGTCACAACAAGGAATCAAACCCATTCCACAAGACTTCCTTATACAGGGGATAGAACCACTTGCCCTGTTGCCCATAACATTATCTTGTTTAAATATAATCTTTAAAATATAAAGAGTATAACCATTGTAAGAGATGATCTTATTTCTGAGAATGACAAAAAGATCAAAGGTGGATACATGGATGAAGGAGACAATGAGGTTAACGAGACAAGCAGTAGCGGAGGAGTGGAGTGAATCATGGAGACGGGTGGAGAGGAGAGAAATGAAAGTTGAAGAAAGAGAGAGACAAAAGATGGATAGAGAGCTCTAATTGTGTAGAGGAGATAAACCGATTGGAGGAGAAATCTGTGAAGGATATATAGGTGACGAGACGAAATAAAAAGCTGGTGTTGCAAGTTACAACAGTGGAGGATTTGGAGGATGGTAGGATACGGAGAAATGCAATATATAATATAATATTTATGTATGAAATTAATGTATGTCAGCCAGTGGTTTTATCCACTAATTAATAAAACTTTTGATGTGAGTTCAATTTTCTCTTTTGTGGTAAAATGTCTAAAATGTTTTTTTTTTAACTTAAAAAGACGTAGTTTTGTATAATTAATCAAACGATATCGTTTAGACCATCATTTGACTCATACTTAACAGTTGATCAATGTCGGATTAATCAAAATAGGTTTTAGTGCTACGGTTAAAAGTATAGATCTGAAATTTAAATTATTTTTTTAGTTTATGTTTATTTTAATATTTATTTTTTCGGGTCTAAAATAGTATGACATAAATAGTAAAGGTCGAAAAAAGTCTTGTGAAAAATACCTAAAGATATTTCTCTTACTTTTGGTATTTGCATAATTTTTTAATAATTTTTTGAATTATTCTATCTAATAATAATAAATGTTATTTTGTAATTTTCACTTTTAAGCCTCAAGAAAACTAAACAAGGTTCTTAGAACATGTTTATTGAGAGTTTTTTAGGTCGGGTCTTTTATCAGGATTTAAGAGACAGTTTCTTAGCTTTTAACTAAAAAAGTTAAAAGACGTCTCTTAAATATTTTAATTAAGAGACGTCTCTTAACTTTTTTAATTAAAAGTTAAGAGACCGTCTCTTAAATCCCGCTAAAAGACCTGACCTAAGAGACCCTCAATAAACATGCTCTTACTTTCGTTTCACAGATTCCGAATGGATTGTACAAATTTGTAGAAAATGATGAATTTGGAGGCGCTAAAACTGCAAAGACAACATCATACTTCAATAATTCAGTGTAGCACTTACTCATCAAAATCTTCCACCTTGACTTTCTAAACTATTTTCTGACAAATGGGCATTATATTTAGGATCTGGTCCACCTTGGGTTCTTATTAATTAAATCAACAGTATTTTGTATTTAAAATCAACTGTTTTAAGATTACTCATGTTATTTCTAGTCTTTTTAACTAATAGTATTCAAATGTTATTAGAAATTAATAAAAAAAAACAAATAACTTAGCATGTAAATGTTGTATATGGATGTAAATATTAATCACAAAATCGAATAATATTTAGATGTAATATCTAAATATTATATTATTATTATATTTAGATGTTGTATCAAATACAAAAACAAACTTGAAGTTAATATAGTAAGGTTAACACACCCATCTAACCAAAGAAACTAACAGACCTGATTGTTTTCCAGAAGAAAACTAATTTGATTATGCTGTTTTCCTTACACATGGTTGATTTATGGTCCAATTTTGATTCCTTTCGTACACGTTTATTCCATTACAAGTTTGACAGGCCCACGTCGATCACAAATAAGAAAATTCCAAAGATCGCGATATGATCCTTGTTCATTAATTATTACTTTTTCCTGACAACCCAGCTTGGTCATAAATTATCATGTCGAATTTTAATAGAAAGCCAAACGTTAATAAGTCAAATCATATTGGTTTTCACTACTAGACTCCACATCTCTAAAAGAAAAAGAAGAAAACACAAAATGGAAGATCTATTACTGGTAAATTACAAGAAAGAAGAAGTAGATAAGATAAGATGGGAGAAGTTGAAGAAAGTGGCATCCATGGCGGCTCCCATGGTGGTGGTAAACATATCTCAAACCCTTCTTCAAGCCTCTTCTACAATGATTGTTGGCCACAAAAACGAGATCTCTCTAGCTGGAATTGCTCTCGCTAGCTCCATCGCTAATGTAACCGGCTTCAGTCTCCTCGTAAGTTGAACTTGTACAAACTCATAACCGTCTTTAACTTTTTTTGTTAAAGTTAAAAGACAGTTTCTATATTAAACTAAGAACTCCGTTCTAAGAACCTTGCAATAATCATGACCTAACAAGTTATCCTATTAAAACTTCTCTCATTTGAGTTTCTTGGATACAATTATTTGAATGACAGTCTGGTCTAACGAGCGCATTAGAAACATTATGTGGTCAAGCCTTTGGAGCTCGTCAGTACGAGAAGCTCGGTTCATATACTTTCACTTCCATTGTTTCTCTACTCATCATATGTTTCCCAGTCTCTCTTCTATGGATTTTCATGAAGAATCTTTTGTTATTGTTTCATCAAGACCCCGAAATATCAGAGATAGCTTCTGTTTACTGCCTTTGGCTCATACCAGCTTTATTTGGTTACTCTGTACTTCAATCTTTGATTCGTTACTTCCAAACACAAAGCTTGATTTTCCCTATGGTTTTGTCTTCATTAACGGTTCTGTGTTTCCACGTGCTGGTTTGTTGGGTTTTGGTTTACACTTTAGGGCTTGGAACCAAAGGTGCAGCTTTATCTGTTAGCCTTTCGTATTGGCTTAATGCGGTTTTCCTCTGGTTTTTCATGAGACGTTCTCAAGTTTGCGAAGGCAAACGTGTTTTTATATCGATGGAAGTGTTTGGTAACATGAGGGCCTTCTTCTCCTTAGCGGTTCCTTCTGCTATGATGATTTGTCTTGAATGGTCTGCTTTCGAAATTTTGATTCTTATTTCCGGAGTTTTACCCAACTCAAAGCTAGAGACATCTGTGATTTCCATGTGGTAATACGAAGTCCTAGTTTTCTAGTAACACTATAGTCTCTATAAATCCTATGATTGTTGCGTATGAGCTAATGTCTTACCTTTTCATATGAACAGCGTGACATCGTCTTCTTTGCACTACAATCTAGCAACTGCGATCGGTGCGGCCGCAAGGTCAGTTTGTGTATTATAATTCGTTTATGAACGCAAATTTAGAAAAAGAAGAAAAAACGGTTGCCTTTGAATCTTTATATTTATGTATATAGTATTGCAATATAACTAATTTTATATGTAGATGATATGTGTTTTAGGGAGGGTTATTGGTAAAAGAATTCTAAACGATTTATTAAAAAAATGGAAATTTCATTGTTATTAGTTTATGAATTTTTAAAATTTTAATAAATTTTTGTTATTGGAGTAAGGACTTTTAAATTCCATTCAAATCTTTTTTATTGGAAAAGTTTACTTATTACTGATTTAACAATTCTGTTAAAATTTATTGTTATTGGGATATAATTTTTTTTTTTTACTATAAAACTTAACTTTGAAATATATGTATAACCATTATAAGATTTTAAAACCTGTGTAACAAAAACAAATATAAACAGAGATAATTGAATAATGCAATAACGCAAATCACAACTTTCTTTTCAGTAATCTTACCAGTAAGACTCATAAACAATAAATTTACAAAACTGTATGAAAACTTATATAACATAAAATATTAGCGTAATATATTTTTGTTAATCTAACACTATTCACGCAATATATTTTTGGTGATAATTAACAAAAGCTACAAAACTATATGAGAAATGTTAACAAAAAAAGCATATCATCACTAACATGTGTTTATTAGTACTCAGAAAAGAAGAACATGCATGGAAATTTTGAAAACTAAGAAATATTGGATCTTTTACGAAATTTGCAGGAACAAAACTGAAGTTATTCCCTTTTACTTTGTTGTACCACCATTAATTTTTTACCTTATAAAATAATGAGTTATTCTTGGGTTCACCCCCTAGGGTGAACCTCTAGGTTCACCACCCTATCAAAACTTGCCACATCATAACATATTTTTTAATTAAAAGGATAAAAATAAATAAAAAACAGCAAAAATTAAAAAAAAAATTACGTTGTTAATACTGTCGGTAAAACCTTAAACCATAAATAATAAACTCTAAACACTAAACCCTAAACACTAAACCTTAAACCCTAAATACTAAACCCTAAACCCTTGGGTAAACCCTAAACCCTTGGGTAAACCCTAAACCCTTGGGTAAATCCTAAAACCTTGGGTAAATCTTAAATCTTAGGGTAAACCCTAAATAAAAAATAAACACTAAACTCTAAACACTAAACCCTAAACACTAAACTATAAACCCTTGGGTAAATCCTAAACCCTTAGGTAAATCTTAAATTTTAGGGTAAACCCTAAATAGTAGTAATAGGGTTTACTTTAGGATTTACGATTTACCCAAAGATTTAGGGTTTACCCAAGGGTTTAGGTTTCAACCAAGAGTTTAGGGTTTAGTGTTTAGGGTTTAGTATTTAGGGTTTAGAGTCTAGTATTTATGATTTAGAGTTTTTGAGGGTTTAGAGTTTTGTGTTTAAGATTTAGAGTCTAGTGTTTAGGATTTAGGATTTTAGACGGTGTTAGCAACGTTAATTTTTTTTTTTTAATTTCCATTATTTTTCCATTTTTAACATTTTTTCTTTTAAAAAATACAATATGACATGTCAAATTCTAATTGGATGGTGAACCTAGAGGTTCACCCTAGGGGGTGAACCCAAGAAAAACTCTAAAATAATAACAATCAATATAAATACAAATCAAAACTAATGGAAATCTATATTAAAATATATGGTAGAATTTGTCAAATCTACTCAACTTATAGAATCATCAAACTCTACAAAAATTCTTGATCCAATAACCTCCTCACCCCTAGTCGATTTCAAATCAAACTCCACTTTAAGATCGGTGACATATCCTACTTGAGCGTTAATCTTGGGTTTTGATATAATGTTAAGGTTTCAAAAATACTCTCTCCGTTTCAAATTATTTGTCGTTTTGGAGTATAATTTTTGTTTCAAAATAAGTGTCGTTTTCGGTTTTCAATGCAAAATTTATTAGTAATATTATCTATTATATTTTTTCATTGGTTGATATATGGTTAGGTGTATTGATAATAGTGTTTTTATTTTGAAAATATGTAAAATTAAATGTTTTCTTAATATGTGCGTATGAACCTAGAACGACAACTAATATGAAACGGAGGGAGTAAAAGCTTATTATTAGGGAGTCGATTGACTTATGTTCCTTATCTATTACTCTATGCCACATGTTACTTTAAGCATGTGACTCCTAAGTCCTAATAGCTATTTCATTGAAGTAAAACACATGTGAACATAAAGGGAAATGCCAGTGTAACGTAAACAGAGATTCAGAATATGAGTCAGTTTATAACTATTCGATTTTCTTAAAATTTGTAGCACGAATGTTGCCAACGAACTAGGAGCTGGAAACCTAGTCGCAGCTAAAGCTTCTGCGTTTGTTGCAATCATGATTGCAGCTGTTGAGTCTTCCTCCGTAAGCTTTGCTCTGTTCATCTCAAGCAATGTTTGGGGCTACGCCTATAGTAACGTCCCTGAAGTGATTCACTACGCTGCAGAAATCACACCGGTTCTCTGCATTTCCATTGTCATGGACAGCTTGTCAGCCTCACTAACCGGTTAGAAATCAATTTTTTCTTTATAAACACACGAAGAAAAAGATACTTTCTAATTAAATTGTATTATTTCTTTTGGTGTATGGGTTTGTGTATTAAGGGGTTGTGAGAGGAAGTGGTAAGCAGAAAGTTGGAGCTTATGTGAATATCGCTGCGTTTTATATAATCGGAATTCCAGTAGGACTTCTCTTCTGCTTTATACTTGACTTCAAAGTTAAAGGTCTCTGGATTGGAGTTCTTACCGGATGCACTGTGCAAACTATCACCTTGTTTCTCATTACTACATTCACAAAATGGACCAGTGAGGCAACTGAGGCCTCCACTGTTTAGTATGCCAATTATTGCGGTTGTGTTCCCATAAAATTATTTGTAGAGTCTCAGTCAGTACTTTTATACTCCCTCCGTTTCAATTTAATTGTCATTGTAGGAAAAAAATTTTGTTTCAAAATAATTGTCGTTTTAGAGTTTCAATGCAAAATTTATTAATAAGATTTTTCATTTTATTTTCTATTGCTTGAAATATGGTTATGTGTATAGGTAATTGTGTTTTTATTTTAAAAATATACAAAATCATATGTTTTTTTAATGTGTGCATAAACTTAGAACGACAAGTAAAATGAAACGGAGGGAATATATATTTTTGATTTTTTCTAACAATAACATGCGACTAATTTTTTATTTGAAAAACAATACAAATATTTGTAACAAGTAAATGCAAAAGCGAATTTAAATGTGAAAGATGTGTGATATGGGTTGAGACTTAGACGTATAGGTTATGAAAGACAAAATAAATTAATGTCAATCAAACTTGTTCACCACGAGGTCCACGACAAGAGCAGATATCTGGTTGTAATATACTAGAAGCTTTTAAGAAACAGATTTACCAAATGAGATCAAAATATCTACACAACCTTGGCTTTGATTGGTAGCTATGTGGAATGGCGGAATGGCGTGTGAAACGCGATTCCGCAAGTATTTTGCCAATCAACAAAATGTTGCGGAATGGAGAAAAAACGCAAAAACGCAGGTTTGCGTTTTTGCTGACAAAAATATAAAGAGAAATTTTATTAAGTGGAAAAGTGAGTTTTAGTAGATTATGGTGGAAAATTTTACAAAACTAACACTTTCATATTATTAAATTATATATTAATACTATCTTAAAATTTTAAAATACATAGTAATATTGTTTTAATAATAAATATTTATCTTGTAAATAAAGTTCTATTATAATTTGTATATTATAAAATATCAATTTATTGTTAAAAAGTATTAAAAATAAGATACATAATTATAATAAGAACTAAAATGTTTTTAATAAATTTTAGTTATTTTTATGTTTTATAATATTTAATTATTATTATTTATTTTTTGTTATAACAAGTTAAATACCATATAAAATAGTTTAATCAATTTAATATGTATTCCACCATTCCGCAAATTTTAAATTTTTTCGCGACTTAATTAATTTTTTCCGCAGCTTAACTATTATTTCCGCGATTCCGCAATTCCACGATGGTTACCAATCGGAGCCCTTGTAAATAGAAGAGGCTTAGAAAATTTATCTAGAGTTTGATTCGAAAAAGCAACTCATAGACTTCATAATTATCCCGCGCCTTAATTTTGGTAGACCAGGAGATCAAATAAATTTCTCTTCAAAGTTGTCTGGCAGAATTGGTTTCGATAGCTGCATCATTCAGTGGCGGAAGCAGACAACTAGGAGGGTGGTCAAATAATTCATGTGAAAATGTTTGATATAATTTTTTTTACATGTATTTTTATTAAAAACTACAAAAATGCTATAAATTTAGGGTGTATTAATCCATGTAATTCATACTCCCTCCGTTTCATATTAGTTGTCGTTCTAGATTTATGCACACAGATTAATGAAACATTTAATTTTACATATTTTCAAAATAAAAACACTATTACCAATACACCTAACCATATATCAACCAATAGAAAAATAGAATAAAGAATATTATCAATAAATTTTGCATTGAAAACCGAAAACGACACTTATTTTGAAACAAAAATTCTACTCCATAACGACATCTAATTTGAAACGGAGGAAGTATTAGTCATGACCTTGACCCTCCTCAAATATTGCACTGGCTCCACCACTGACATCATTTCTTATTTTGAACAAGAATTTGTCCTCAATTCTTTGATTGGATGGACGAGACTAATCCTAAGGTGACTGGGTTATTAATCCGGCTATATATTTATTTATTTATTTTTAAAGGTTTTCTTAAAATCCGGCTATATCAATTTGACTTTGTTATTCTTTCTCATATATGTGATTGACCTCTCGTTTCTGACATTGTTTTATATCTTCTTTAGTCGTCAAGCAGGAGGGCTTTTTAAGCCACGCAGATTGCTAAACTGTGTTTATTCGTAAAAGAAGAACCCAAGATTACTGACCCTGATGGTGTCTCATTTAAGCACCGCTCTTCAAACCGCGCTCATATCGCTTCGCCCGTAGTAGCAGAAGCTCTCATGGTAAAGGCGGCCTTGTTAGACGCTGTCACTCTTGATTTCACTCGGTTAAATGTCTTTTCTGATTGGAAATCTTTTGTTTAACTTACTAAGGCCATGTTCTTTTCTATATGCAGACGTTGCATATGGATGCTAATTAATATTCAGATATTGTTTGCTTAGACACTAGTGCATTAACATCTAGATAAAACAAGAATAGAAAGGTAAACAAATTAAAAAAAAAAAAAAAAAAGTTGGTCAGACATCAATATATTATTTGAAGCAGACATCATACATCGAATAGTTATTAATCACTCACCGAAAATCCTACTAGCGTGATACCAACTTTTTTGTTCATGTTTATAAATAAAAACTTACATTAAGATAAATAGAGTCCGTGAATTACCAATGAGAGCCGAAGAGGTATTCCTGTTGGATTTATCATCAATCCGAAAAACGCCTGCCGGGAGATGTCTGAATAAATGTTGGCTCTGCCATTTTATTATATCAGTTCAATCACTTCAATCCATATAGTTGCATTCTAGCCGTGAGACAGTGATGTGATGGTGAGACTGCAAAAGTAAAGTTAGCAACAAGAAAAATGAGAAGAGATGATTGTGGTTTAGTGGTCATATTAATTCGTTTGGGCGATATGGTTAAATCCGATCATTAGCGTGAATGTATATTTTTTAATCTGATATTTATATTAGTGTCTATTTTTTAAAAGTGTATTATTATTATTATTATTATTATTATTATTATTATTATTATTATTATTATTATTATTATTATTATTTTCACCTGGTTTCATAGAAGTTTATTTTACTATTTTTTGTTAGATGCTTTTTCTTCTACTGCAAATTTATACTCGCTATATGTTTACTTGGTGTTCCAAAAAACACACTAGCTAATATCAGGGCCGGCTCAGGAGGGGGGACAACCGGTGCGACCGTCCCGGGCCCAAGCCCGTGTCCCCCGTATATTAAGAATTGAAGAGCCCAAATTTTTTATAAATACATATTTTTACATAGAAAAAAATAAAAAAAAATTAATTAATAGAACTAAAAAGGGTCCAAATTTTTTATATGTATAATAGTTCTATTTACATCACAAAATATATAAAATATTATTGATTTATTTTAAAACATTAAATAAATTTATAATTTTTAAAGGTAAAATTTTTTTTTGCCCTAGGGCCCTTGATTGGATTAAGCCGGCCCTGGCTAATATATCTTTGAGAATTAATCTAAATTTACAAAACAAACTACTCATGATATTCAGAGAGAGAGAGAGAGAGAGAGTAATGGTTCGATCTCATCTCCTCTTTTTGTAAACTCTAAGCTACAGATAATGGTGAAATCTTCATCATTATTTATACAAAAAGAACACTTTAGTCAAACTTTCAGATCTGTAGGTGGGTCTATTTCCAAGTCATAGTCATATAGCCATATTTTCTGTTTATTCATATTTTCGTTTTTAAAATAGTTATTTTAGGGTTTTAAGGGTTGCAGTTTTTTTCTTTCAAACAAATTTAGAGAGACGAGAAAAAGAAAGTCTCTATAACTACGTTTATGAAAAGAAATAGTACCAAAAAGAGAACATATGAAAAGAAAATATATGAGTCGAGTAAACTGTCTTGGATTTCCTTCCGTCGGCTTATATTTCTAATCAGACGTTTATTTATGGTAAAGGTACAAAATCGTCTTGTGTAAAAACATTTCACACATTCAGTAGTAATAGATAAATAGAAACACATGCATGTACATTTATAGAAAACCTAAATTTGAAGAACTATATTAGAAAGTAAAAAAGAATAAAACAAGGTTAGTTCAACTAGTTTTGGTAATAACCCTTTAGAAGCAGAAACTGTGAGCCCAAGTTTAATCACTATATTAGGACTGCGATTTATTATTCAGGATTCAAATCTGATCGGAAATCTGCTCTAAAAAAAAGATATTATGAGTGTCCGAATTCAAATCCGGATAGTAAAATTTCAGATCTGTCAAAACCAAATTCGGATCCATATATTTTAATTTTTAAATTTAGATATCCAGATCCATATTTTTAAAATATATAAAATTTATTTTATTAATAATTATATTTGATATATTAATAATTGTATTTGATTTATTATATTTATACATAAAATTAGTTTTATAATATTATATTATATTTAAACTATATTATTATATATTTATTTATAAATTTTGTATAAATATTTAATTTATATATTATTTTTTAGAATTTAAATTTTTTAAAAATGTTATTTTTACAGATCTAGATTCGAATCGGAATATCTTCAAATAATACAATATCTAGACGGATATTCGAAACTCAGATATCTGAAAGACAAAGATATGATTCTGGATATTAAATATATGAATCCGAAGGATCCGGATTCATATCTTGATATCTTAAATTTACGGATATCGAGATCTTTCTCATCCCTACAATATATCTAAATTGATCTTGTAGCATTAGCATTAAGAGTTTTTCAATGGATTTTTTCAAAAACAAAATATATAATATATATGTGTGTTGCTATATAAATAGTTCAAACTTTGTGAAAATATTAAATTTAAGTATGTAATTATTTTTTGGTCTAGTATGTAATTAAGTTTTATTAAAATATTTAGTATTTGTAAGTTTGGATATCCAAGTCAGAAACTTTATAATACTCATAGCTTTCAGCGGGACTGGATGAGATTATATGGAAGTTGTAGATGAAGTCTATATTAAACGTCTAATGAATTGATGTTGAAAGAAGATTATTTGAACAAGTAGGGTTACAGTTTATATATATACTTCAAACACATATTTGATAGAAATGCAATTTTAAATGGCGTGGGATATGATCATAAACATGTACAAAGTTACAAATGTTCACGCTAGCTAAAAGACAGCTATGGCCCTTAGTCAGAAAAGAAACATGACCTAAAAATAGAGTGATCTAATGGATAAGAAAAAGAATGTTAGGGTTAATAGAATTTCTTTTTGTGGCACCAGTGAGATCATGGATAATGAATGCAATGAGAATATAGCGAAAGAAGGATGAAAAAAGTTAAAGAGGGAACAAAGAATCTGATAGAAACAGTAGCTTAATTCTTATCTATTCATGCCTCTTCACGATAAGCATCTCGTGCTTGTCGCTTCCCTATAGCTTCTTCCTTATTCTCTTTCACTTTCACTTTCACTTTCTCAACCCTATCTCCATTCCTTTTCTATCACTCCACTATTCTCCACTCACACCATTTCTTTTATTATATTTATTATATGCAAATATGTTTACAGTTACATAAATATACACACATATATCTTACAGTTAATTGTCGTTTTACAATTCAATTTTATATATTAACTAGAGAAGTATTCTAATATAACACAAACATATTTTTCCAACATTATAAAATATCATTTGTTAAAAGTTTAAAAATTATATTTCGATTTAAATTAGTGATTAGGGTTTATTATTTACAGTTTAGTCCCTTTATCCTTTAATAAATATTATTCTAATAATTTTTCCCTTATATGCTACTTTGTAGTAAATATTTTTATTGCTATCTAAGAGATTTTCCCAAGTAGATTTTTTTTCAACTTTCCCAAGTAGATAAATGTGATATTTGTACCCTAGCTATTCTTTTCAAATTTATATTTGCTAGTATAGACGGTTCTTAAATAAAATACTTAAAAATTGTTTTTTAAATTTTTATTAATTAAAATTAAGAGATGGTTAAAACTCTTTCTTAAAAATTCTACAATAATGATGGTCTTACATTCTTAAGGTTGAGTGGTTATTGTCTTGGTTTAACAATAAAATAGATTATTATTTATAACAATAAAATACGATTAAGAGAACTAAGATAGACACTTACCTTTGTTTCTTATAAGTAACGAGTTACAAGATGATGTAACTGTAAACACATGTAGGTTCTAGCATTCAATTATATAACATTACTTTTAGTTCGGTCATAAAAATTCAATGTAAATATTTATCGACAGACTTGTGGTTTTGGTCAAGCCAACAGCGCACATGCAATCTTATCATCTCTACAGAAATCTAGACAAAATTCCGCATGAGTGAAGAATATATAGATATATATCTATAAAAAGAAAACTAATAAAAGTATACTCCTTGATTAGATGCAATGCATTATCCTTGATTGGACAAAGCTGTGGCCTGTGAGAGTACGCCAATTGTGTACCCAAATTCATTGTCTTTTGTTCCAAGTATTCTAAATATTATGATTGGATATAGCAGAACCTTCCAATTTTTTGTTTGTTTTGCCAATTACAACGCGACTCATGGTTCATGGACGTAACAGACACCATTACGGCTCAACTAGCAGGTGATATAGTTATCGAAAAGTCCCAAGTTCCTTCACTAACCCTAGAGTTCATATAAATCAAGTCCTCATACTGACAATGGGATCGCTCGAATTCAAATCCAAATATAACCTGATCTCAAGCAAATAAGGATGGCTCAGGGAAGTTGGCACCGTTGAGAACGGGCATACATGTTCATTGTTCAGCCAAAGTAATTTTTATGATTTACATAGGAATAGGATTTTATTTGGGAAATTAGCGAAGTTCGAATAGGAAAAGTGGATCAAACATTACAAATCTAATAAATCAAAAAAATAAACAAAACTAGAGAAAAAAAAATCAAACAGATCAAGTAGAACAAAAATAAATTAAACGGATATAGGAATCTACAATGTGTTTGAATGATGAAAATGAATTATAATAATTTACTATACAAATTTAAAAGAATTTCTATAGAACTTACTAATACTATTATTTTCATAATTAAAATAGTTAATTATAATAATTTTGAATTTAATAAATATAGTTTTTATTTAAAATATAATAGAAATTAATGTAAATATAAATAAAAGAATAATTTAGTTTTGAAACGGCTAAAGTGTAGTACATATATAATAACTATATAAAATTTAAAATTTTCAAAAGTAAAATTAATTTATAAGAAACTTTAGTTAATAAAATATAATTAATATACACTTTTACTTGTTTCCACTATTTCATCATTTAAATACATGTATTTATATAACTAGTTATTTTATAATAAATGTCTCCACTGTTTATAAAAAACTAGTAAATAGTAACAACATTATGAATTATTTGTGTCATAAAAATATTGAGTAAAGTTGTGCATGTTAATTAAAGACCTTAGAATAATTTACTATCAATAAGCAATTAACATATATAAATAAAATAAATAAATTATTGTAGAGTGGAACAAGAAGAAACACTCCACTCTATTAGTGTTTCAATTATCCACTAGTGTTTCATATATTGTTCAAAACTATATTTTTAATATGTTTAATGTAGAAACACAATTCTAGTTAAAACAAACTGAATGAGAATTTACTAGGCCTGGGCATTTTACCCGAACCCGAAGACCCGACCCGGAACCGATCCGAAAAATCCGGGTTCGGGTAGGACCCGAACCGATCATTTTACCCTATTGGATCTTGTTGGAGAGGACCCGTGGATCTTGGATCCGACCCGACCGAACCCGAAATTTGGCGGGTACCCGAAATACCCGAAATTTTTAGTATATATACGGTATATATGAGTGTTTTAATATACTTTTGGTATTATAAATATTTTTTTAAGATTCATATTTGTGTTCTCGGGTATTTTTCATGTTTTATGTTCATATTTTGGATAAAATTTTAGATTTTTTTAGATTTTTAAATATTTTTATGTTTTTTTAAATATTTTTGAGTGTTTTTCGGGCTGGACCCGAACATAACCCGACCCGAACCGACAAAAACCCGAACCGAATTTTTTTAATTACCCTATTGGGTCCAACTATTTAAGACCCGAACCGACCCGGACCCGACAAGACCCGAACCGACCCCGAACCGAGAATTTCAAATTACTCTATTGGGTCCTAAACTTTAAGACCCGAAAAACCCGAACCCGAAAAAACCCGACCCAAAACCGACCCAAAGACCCGAATGCCCAGGCCTAGAATTTACGACCGGTCGTTCCACTTTATATATTGCCCGTTGTGTTGTCCACCTTCCATTCCATGCCTTATTTCGAGATGCTTGTTACCAAGAAGATCTCTATTGGAAACACATAACACACATTATACTAGTACTCCCTCCGTTTCATATTAGTTGTCGTTCTAGGTTTATGCACACAGATTAAGGAAACATTTAATTTTACATATTTTCAAAATAAAAACACTATTACCAATACACCTAACCATATATCAACCAATAGAAAAATAGAATAGAGAATATTACCAATAAATTTTGCATTGAAAACCGAAAACGACACTTATTTTGAAACAAAAATTCTACTCTAGAACGACATCTAATTTGAAACGGAGGGAATATAAAATATGTTCCCTTTTATGTAGTATATATAATATTCACATATAAAAATATATATTCAAAATAAGACAAATCTTCTAAAACACTCTAAATAACTTTTTGTGACTAAAAACGCATAAATTACCAAAACAAAATTCATTGAATAGGTAAAACACTCTTTTACATTTACTTTATAAATTATATAAATATTTAAATGCATTATAAAAATAATTTTCTGTTTACCTTTTTCAATTCAAACTTTTTTGATTTTTTAAAACTTTTTTCAAAAAACTTAAAATCCAAAATTATCTTTAAACTATTTTTTTTAATTATTATTTCAATTTAAAAATTAATTAAAAATTATAAACTTTACTTCCAAAACTCAATTTTCAAATCTAAATACTAAACAAATAGTTAATCTTAAGAATATAAGTGGTTTTTTACTTTTTAATGAAATATTTTAATTTTTATATGCTGTATTTATGATAAAAAAAAAATTACTGCTATCTTACAGATTTTTTTCTTCTAAATATTAATTCTTTCTTCTGTTTGAGTAAACCTAAAGATTAGTTTTACGGATAAATATTTTAATTTGATAGGGTCCTTCAACTCTCGTTCAGTCATTCGGTGAGCCCGATTGTTCCCTGGAATATAGCTTTGAATACTCTAGAGTTGATTTCCAACATCCACATAATCTCAACTTATTAAAGTGACAAGACTTTTGTGCTTCAACTTTCACTTGAAACCATGCTATTGCATAAAAAATATTTTGAATCCGGTTCTCTTTTGTATTTCTAAATTTATGTTGGGGGATTTGGCTCTTATATATAGAAAAAGACGTGATCTCATAATTCTGGAATTGGATATATTCATATATCACATTGGTGATAAGGTTGAATATATTTTGAATACGTTATTTATTGAAAAAACCACAAGAATAAATTTAAACAAAAATGAAATGAGAAGTGGAAGTGACTGTTGCAGCTCTATTACTCCTAAACTCCTTGGTTAATCAATAAAATACCTTAATGACATAGATTAGTTCCTGCGTCGTTCACTGATCTGTAAAGTTTGGTCGTCGGTCAAAAAGAAACAACTGATATTAGTATTTATACTATAAAATATAACCAATAAATGGATTCTCGAACATGATGCAAATCACCTGTAGTTTTGGTGGCTTCAAATCAGTTGAGAAACTATGGCCAACCAATTAACTTCCGAAAGGTGTAATGGAAGTAAATTAGAGGTGCTCGATGTGATTGATACTTTCTCAATGTGGAATGTGACAAAAAGATTATGTCTCCAGAAGAAGCCTCCAACCCGACTAACATGCTTTTTAGCCTTATAATTTCTTTATATGTATATGGAATTAAACATAAAAAATCTAATTATCTTACTAGTACATGCGCATGTAGAGGAACCTTCGATGTTGCCAACTATCCAAGACTATGATATATATATCCATCCCCAAATACAAAAGATTAATCATATAAAAGTTTAAGTAGCAAAAAATATGGACAAACCCTTGGAAACTAGCTCTTAAATAATTCATAACTTTTTATCTGTATTTATTTGCAATTGTATATTAGCTTTTGTTTGTTTTAAATGAAGGGGGTGAATTTATAATTTTAGCCTCCCGTACTATAATACTCCTTCCGTTTCGCAAAGAGTGTCGTTTTAGAGAAAAATTTTCGTTACAAAATAAGTGTCGTTTTAGGATTTCAATGCATAATTTATTGATTTTATTTTTCAGTTTAATTTTTTATTAGTTGAAATATGATTAGGTGTATGAGTAATGATGTTTTTCTATAGAAAATATACAAAATCAATTTTTTTCTTAATCTGTGTGCAAAAAACTAAAATGACACTTATTATGAAACAGAGGGAGTATCGTACAAGGTAAATCATAATATTTTATATATTTTATACTTATACATAAACATTTGGTTTGTAAGATTATCTCCAATCTTTTAAAATCTGATAATATTTTGTCGACTGATGTGTTAGAATTACGGAATGTGTTGGGAAACCCTAAAACTTGGATCAAATTCGAATTTAGTCCAAATGAATAATCAAATTATTTACATGTACTTATGTAAAACTAAGTTATTGGACTGATTGGTAAGTGTTGTGAATGCGTTGTACAACTATTTTCCTCTCACTGCCACTTTTAAGTTACCATTCATGTTTTAGCAAGAAATTTTAAATTTGTCAAAGTTTTTAGAAAAGAAATATTTAAAGTCTAGAAATCAAATTTTATACAGTTTTATTAATGCTTTATAACTTATGAAAAAAAAACTACAGAGATTAAATCTACTGCTAAAGCAAAAATATTTAAATTTAATTAAATTCTAAAGCAGCTATGTAAAAAGCCATCATGACATTCGACAAGTTTTTGACTGAGAATTACAATAATTGTTGACTCAAATTCTCACAATTTTTCAACGCCGACTTCAACCCTCTTCTAAACTTGTGTTCACGAAAATGGAGATATGGTTATGTCTTGACTTGATGGAAGCTCCACGAATTAGCCAAGATTTCAAACGAACGCCTTGGTAAGTTTTTTTATATCTTTGGATCATGTTGTCCGCCCATACAAAATAATCAATAGGACTTGAAGAAACATTTGTTGTGTGTTTTTCTCCAAGGCATTGGTTAAAATAAGGATAAGAGGGAATTATAATGGTGGACGTTTTCTACCCGATTTTTGATGGATTTAAGAATGGTAACGGTTAGATTTTTCGATGAATTTTTGACGAATTCAACAAAAGTCTATCAAAAAAACTTGGTTATATTCGATTCAGTTTATTTTGGAAATACCAAAAGAGTTATGACAGATTAATGTGATCCATCAGAAAAGTTTTTCTGATGATTTTTCTATTAGTATGCCGTCAGAATTCTATTAGAAAACTTTGACGGACATCTCTTAAATTCGTTCGGAAAAAACTTTTTTTTTTTTGTAATGAAGACTTCAAAAAACTTGAAAACCATCGAAATGGGCAATCGAATAAATTGAAGACTTGCTGAACTCCAAACCGTATATATATTTAACCCTCATGTAGAGATAGATCAAATCATATTCCAGATGATCTGTCCACACAAAACCGTAAATATATATAACATTAGCCAAATGTTATTTTTGTATTGATAGAAAAAGCATCTCCAGTACCTTGTCAATTGATTGATGGTCTCATAGGGACTCGATAGAATATAAAATATGAGAAAATTGTTGCCAAAAGGAGTATCGGAGAATAAAATTGTGTGAAGGGGCGTCATTTCTTTATTCTATTTTGGGTGGGTATCTTTAAAAGATTTGATCATCTTCGTCGTCGTCTTATACATATTTTGTTTATTCTAGATTTCCAAAGACCGTACCCTCATAGTTATACTATATTTGTTTTTCAATAACCTTTTTCATATTTGTCCTTATATAGAAATTTTCAAAGGTAACAAAAGTAGATCATCGGAGAGGAGAGTAACAAAAGACTTTACATACGATTTATATTGGATCACTTTTAACTAGTAGCCTGCAGTGCATACCGAGCACATTCACCTGTTTTATAGTCCAGATTAGTGTCTAGGACTGTAGATGGTAGTTCGAGCGAGTCAGTTGTAAACTTATTCTTCAAAATACCACTTGACAACTTGTACCAAACTTCTGAAGCGTAAGAACAGCCAAAAAAACAGTGACAACAATATAAGGAGAAACCAATCATATGTTTAAATATGTAGTACGTATAGACGGTCTAAATGGACATTAACAATGTTTGGTACGTTTGTTAGTTGTTTAGATTGTGGAAACAACTATGTTATGTATCCCAAATCTATATTATAAAAAAAAAGGACTTACCGCAAAGATCGTCTAATTCCATCAGGGATGCTATGCTAATGAAGAGAAATCAGAAACATAATGGCGGGCATCCGCAGTGGAAACTCTTTCCATAGTCCCTCCAGTCAAAATATTATTAAAAAAAATAAAAGTAAGAAAGATAATTAAAGATGGAAGAAACGTCTTTATGTCAACGGACTTCTAAAAAAGTTATTCTTGGGTTAGGGGATAAACCTAGAAATTCACCATACAATCAAAATTTGTTACATCATAACATATTCTTTTAATTAAAAAAATAATAAAAAAAAGAACCAGCATAAATTAAAAAAAAAAATTTACGTTGTTAATATCGTCAGTAAAACCTTAAACCAAAAATAATAAACTTTAAACCCTAAATACTAAACCCTAAACAATAAACCCTAAACACTAAATTCTAAACATTAAATACTAAACTCTAAACACTAAATCATAAACCCTTGGGTAAATCCTAAACACTTGTATAAATCCTAAACCCTTGGATAAATCTTAAATCTTAGGATAAACCCTAAATAGTAGTAATAGAGTTTACTTTAGGGTTTAGGATTTACCCAAAAATTTAGGGTTTATCCAAGGGTTTAGGGTTTACCCAAGGATTTAGGGTTTACCCAAGGGTTTAGGTTTACCCAAAGGTTTAGGGTTTAGTATTTATGATTTAGAGTTTAGAGTTTAGTAATTAGGATTTATGGTTTTTGAGGATTTAGGGTTTTGTGTTTAGGATTTAGAGTCTAGTGTTTAAGATTTAGGATTTTACTAATGGTGTTAGCAACGTTAATTTTTTTTTGTAATTTCTATTATTTTCTATTTTTTAAATATTTTTTCTTTAAAAAAATACAATATGACTTTTCAAATTTTAATTGGGTGGTGAACCATGTAAAAAACTCATTCTAAAAATATAGAGACTATAATCACACATGTATATATTTTAGTGGTGCATTTCATTTTTAAACATTTAACTTTAATCTAAAATATAATTACTTTTAAATATTAATATAACATTGATAAGAGATTAAATGTGAAAGATTTATCACTAAAGATGTTCTAATGCAACATTGGCTTGTGCATGAGCAATCTTTCTCTTAATATCTAGGCTTGATCTTGTTTTTATTCTTTTGCCAAGGCAAATCCTAGCCTGATCAAAAATGTTATAACATGTTACTAACTCTTTCTTTTTTGTCTGAGACTTTGTGGTTGATTGTGGTTGAATGGTAAGAAAGCGGATTTAGAACGCTAATACATTTCAGATTAAATCTATTTGCTATGCAAAACTAAGTCATATTATTCTGGACACTCATCTGAATATCAATCTTTAGTTTTAGCCAATTTAAATACTGGAAAAAGAGTATATCAACTGTAATTTTCATTGGAAATTAATTTGAGTTATTTTCTTAGATTTGAGATACCTTTAGGTTAATCTAAAAAAATTATTTCCCTTTTTTTTTAGAATTCACATATTTGGCACACCAAAAAACGGCTAATAACTTTATTTATTGATACGTATTATTTGCGCTCTCTTGCTGATTAAGGTTATTAACCTTTTTTTTTTTATCAAACAGTCAAAGCTATTAATGTTTTAATTTAGAGTTCGATTTTAAACACATGTTGATTCTTTTAGTGAAAATTGTAATTTCTTAGAAGAACAAATTATTTTGTAAGTAAACCCTTTCTCAAAAAAAAAAAAAAGAAATCTCATTCTTTTGTTTTTTAAAAAAATATCTTTTGACCGTTCCTGGCCCTTTGATGTTATTTCCATCAATGATTTAATATATAGTGTGAGTTTGACGTCACACGTTTTCCATAAAGATATCTGACTATTTTCATCACAAAGAGGTAATTAATCTTGCAAAATAGGTAGACAGTTCCAGAAAAGTGGAGTAAGAATAATTTTCTATTGTTGACAAGAATAGATTCGAAAATCCGTATATACCAAAGAACCAAAATAATTACAAATATTATTCCAAACTTGTTGAAACAAAAGGTTCAATGAAATTGGGGAAGAGAAATCATATCGCTGCTCTACGTACGTCTATAAATAGTGGCTTCAAGAGTCCTCATCATCATCTCATCACCAACCGTCTGGTACTTCTCTACGCCCATACATACATCTAATCATATATTTCTCCAATATATACAAAGATGTCGAACTATAACCACAATGATCACCAAAACTTGGTCTTTTTATCAAGATTTTGATATTCGCTACAGGTATTTTTCATCCTTTTTTAGTATTTTATGTTCTTTTTAATCAGGATTCTATAGTCGATCTTTAACGTTTGGGAGGCGTTGATAGTGTTGACAGAAGATAGAGAGCACAGATGGTGAGATGCAATTTGGAGCAGCTTCTATGCATCCTACTCCTTTGTGCTCTCTAGTCTTCTGTCATCACCCGTTATTTGCCTTAACCCACCGTATATATAACCTATTGTTTTTGTTCCATGACTTAATTACTACTTGAAACTTAAAGAATACATAGTTTAGCCCTAATTTTTTTTTTGATCAAGAGAAACTGATCTTGCATGATCATATGTTCTTTTTTGATTTATATATTTTCTATGTTTCTTTATTGAGTTGTCTAATATTCAAATTAGGTTCCAGAGGTATTTTAATCAGGATTTATCCAAATCGTTTTTAGATTAATGAACAAATTTTAGTTTTTTCTATGATCTAAATAGTGAATATATGATATAAGAGTTGGTTATCTTAATCATTCTAGGTTCTTATATTAACAAAAAGAATATGACAAAATAGCTCATTAAGGATAGAAAAAAAAACTTACACGGGATATTACTTTTGTATTGGAATTGTTGTGGTTTTTTTTGTTAACAGAAAGCAGGAGACGGATTTGTACTATCAATGACTTTAGCACAACCCATTAGGCTCGGTATCCTGATCTCTATATAGTTAGGGGAAAATAACAAATGAGACAACTGGAAAATATAACTGTTTATCTTATAGAGCCCTTGAATGGATCTTGAAAACGTCAGCTTTTGAAGTTGTTTGATGGCCAACATAACTAATATAAAGTACTATTTGTAAGTCCGAGTTTCTTTATCCATTTATATATGTTGAGTTGATAGTTTGTATTTCAGATTTATTGACGGAGTTACATGTGTTGTTATCATGAATCATTTTCACATGACTGATCAAATACTTGTCCGTTCAATTGAGTTAAATTTCAATTTGGTTTTCTTGGGTTTTAGTTTATAAGAATTAGTTATCATATGAACATAGTATGTATTTTGGTTTGGTTCTTAATTGTCCTCGATTCTTGGTTTATTCACTTTTAAACCAATTCTATAATAATATTTATATTCAAATAAAATTTTAATGATTTTTATGATATATGGTTATAATCAGATTCAAACTCTGACTTTGTTTTCAAGTGTTTTTAAGTTTTTTAAATTCAAACATGTTAATGATGAAATTTTGGGAACAGAGAGTAAAAAACGGAGAAAAACAAGGTAATAGTGGACATTTTGGATTAGATTGATTGATCCTTTTTGTATCGATCAAACCTGTATTAAACAAAATTTGTAGAATGTTTGATGATAGATTGAAAACATGAAAATCGGTCAATTGGCTCAGGATAAACTGATCTACTTACAAATCGATCTTCTTTATAGATCATCGATCGCTAAACAGGTTTAGTTCGAGGAAAAAAAAATGATTTTTTTTTCTTAAAAAATTAGTTTTTAACATTTGAATTTGACTGATCACTTAATTAATGATATCTATATGAACAAAAATTTCTTAACCAATGAAATTTAATGTTTATGAATTTATGAACAATCAAACATGTTTAGAATGCATGTTGTCTTGTTGGATTCAACTGAAGTTAAACTTCACCTATCTAAACATTAGAGTTAGTATTCAGGAGAAGGCTAATTTAGTTAAAGATGTTTGAGTTCGAAAATGGTTCTAATCACATTCTTTGTCTTGTTATCATTTCATGACCTTTGTATTCTGATTATTATCTGCTGTCTAACGCTTTTTTTTTATCAAAATTTCAAATTTCGTTTACATTTTCTTTTGACGTTCTCTATAATTTAAAACCATTGTTTTTGCTCTATTTTTCCCTGATATATTCATAGTGCACTTGTGCTATATAAATAGAGTCAAAATCTGATCACATCACAATCACAATTCTCATTCGCCATGCAGTGATGAGTGCTCTACTATGTTTCTATGTTAATAATATTTCAATCATTATATAATAGAAACGCAGATGTAAACGCAAATAAACATTCGTGGCTTCCCTAATCAAATATTGTTTGTTGAAACTTGTTCACATCAACCGAAACTTTTATGTCTGGTTATGGCAAAACATTGAGTCACAACATCATAGTAATATCATCCTACAAATTTACAGTATGCTTAATGTGATTTCACCGGGGTAAAATCAAAAGTAGGCTACCATATAGATGACCTTACACAGTGCAAACCCGCAGGAAACATGTCTATACGAAACTCAAATCAGTTTTCAAAAGGTCTCCTGCTATGTTCCTAAATTGATGGCTAAACAACAGTGATATTTCAAAGCTCAAGCGTACGCAGAAAACAAATAAAGAATGGATGCATAAAGTTCACTGGTCACTGGACAATACGGCGACACTTGATCTATTATGTAAGAGAACCAAAGAAAAAGTTAACCCAGACGTGAGATGCTACATTAGAGGCAACAAGCTTGGTTAAGCAATAAGTATCAATTAGAAGAAGCACTATGAGCATTAACTTTCCGTTAAGTTCACTCCCTAAACTGGAAAACAGATAACTCAGAAAGAGGTTAATAGTTTTGTTGTGAAATCAAATACTAACTATACAGCAAATAGCTCATGAAGGCCACACATCTAATTGAAGAGCATGATAACTAGAAGTGATTACTTCAATAGGAAAACTAAATATTCAGTTTACAGAATGCATCTACGCATAAGGGTTCTCAATACAATTAGCTGAGCCACAACGTTCTGTTGTAGATCCTAAACAGAACAAGTCACGAAACCAAAACTCCCTAAACAAATCAAACAGAACACAGAAGATTGAATCAGTCACTTGAAAGAAAGTTGCATACTTTTGCACAAAGTTTAAAACTTTCATCATCTCCACCCGTAATTGTATTCCTTTAACCGTATCAACATTTATTTAACATCCTTCCCTTTCTATCATTCAATTACCCAGAAAATTTAACGATATTTATAGGTATCAAATCCGAAATCTGTACAAGCCGCTAATTATTATTACCCTTTTGTATTATGTATAACCTTTGTGCTTCGCAGATTAGTGAGTGAGAAGCATCCTCTCTTGATCGGTGAGTGAGTGACGGAAATGGCAACGGTGGCCGTAAGGACAAGTAGCTCCGGTGACGATCATACGGCAGACTTCGGTTTTGTAGCGCGGGTGCCTTATCACCGGACGGAGCTCGTCGACACCGTGAGCGAATTGGCAGTTATCGGCGTAAGGACAAGCTCCGGTCTGTTGCCATTTGTTGCAGAGCTCCGTCTTCGTCATCCCTTGACGGTAAACCTCAAGCTCCAATGCATCTCTCTCTCCTTTTGTAGGCACGCACACCGTTTGAGTTACCTTCACAGATTTATACACATTTTATTAATAAGATATTATTCAAATAATAATAGTTTTATTTATGAGTGAGGATTACCGAGTCGGAACCGAGTTGACTCGTTTGACGACTCGCACCGCCACATCCATGGCTTCCCTGGTTCATCATCCTGAGATATCCCGGCGAACGGACGGAGATGCTTTTAGGCAACGAGTTTCTCTCCGGATCACTCGATCTCACTGGACGACGATGCTTATAAGCTCCAGTTTCACCTTGGCTACCGAAATCGGAGATCTGACGGCGGTTATGGACAGGCGGTGGAGAGACGGAGGAGGAAGAAGAAGTGGAGATGTGGATAAGCTTGAGGAGATCGACGTTTTCCTGGCGGAGCGCGTCGTTTTCGCGGCGAAGCGAGTCGAGCTCCGTCATTAGGGATTGAAGACGGGAGAGGCAAATCTCGTAATGCTCGTTGAGTTCGTCGTACTCGAGGATGAGACTCGCTTGGCGAAGACGGTGCTCGGTGGTGGTATCGACGCGAGTGGGAGGAGAGGAGGAGGAGTACGGAGGTGACGGAGAGAGGGATAGCGAGTCAGGAAACTGAGATTCCGGCGAGAAGATCGAGTTGTAAAGCGACGCGAAGCTTGCGGCGAAATCTTCCTGGTGCTGTTTTGTGTTGCTTTTGTCAGATTGCGGTGATAGCGGAGGCGGCGGCGAGTTTAGAGCCGTCACGCATGCCAGATCCGTTACGGTAGACGCCACTTTCTCCATCTGCGATTCTGTAAAAGCTTCCTGAATAACATTAAAATTGCTCTGGTTTGATTGGAGAAGACGATAACGAGCAAAACCTAGAGAGAAGAAGGAAGAGAGAGAGAGAGAGAGAGAGAGTACCTGAACTTCGTTGAAGTTTGGAGAAGGAAAAGAGAAAGAGGCGGTGAAAGAAAGATGAACAATGCTCTGTAAATGTGTATATATACACAAACTGTCAAGTACAGAACCAAGAGAGAGGTGAGGAAGTAGAAGAGTTATGATCCTATGCGGGAAAGACCACGAGAAGCTTATTGCGCTACTCAATCCGCACCGTACAATGAGACGATCTGAGGATCTGCTTGATAAGCGGATGTATTTAATTGGTTAGCAAACCGCTTCCTTGTGGTTAAGTAAAGCACAGAAGTGTATTCCACCTACTTCGCTTTTCCCGCCTACTTCAGAACCGTTAGAGATGTGTAACAGAGTATTATTATTTATTTATTTATTTACAACGTAGATAGCTTCAACTGCAAAATTAGTGTTTGGAAATGGCATACACAGACAGTGAGGAAAATCATTAGTATATTTCCATTTGGTGTATAGTTGTAAGCGTAAGATTGTAACAGTATTCACCATATAATGATAATACACTAATACCATTTATTTAAATTTTTATTTCACCTACCATTTACTTAATTAAAATTATAAATCTTCTTTTATAAAAATATTGGAAAAATTATGAACATTCTACGTCAAACAAAAAAGTAATAAAGTTTATTTTGAAAATTTAGATGAAAACAAAAATGTTTGTTAAGGGGGAAGTTTTGCTTGTCACTGAAGGAATTGTAGTTTGGAGGATAAAAAAGTAGTCATGTGTTTGTAGAAAATAAAAGTGGAATAATCGAAAATTCAGTTTTTAAGTTTGGTTGGCCCAATCATGAAATCCGAATAGTTAATTAAGTGATGATGAAATAATTAAAATTAGAGGTCATTGTATAAGTTTTAGGTTGCAAGCGACAGTAATAAGGTAAGGAAGACAAGTGAGAGTTTGCTTCGAGAACACAGCTTTAACTAACTACATGGTCCCTCTTCTTCCTTGTGTACATACTTCAATCGAAATCTATCGTTGTGGCTAAGTAACTAGAAATTGTTCCCTTACTTCAAACCCAACAACCCAAACCAATTTACTTTCTTACCCTTTGTTTCTCTTAAATATTATCTAGTCGTTTCTTAGTAAAAGCAGAGATATAAATGGGCCATTCAAATAAGGTTTAAGCCCAAAACATACACGAATATTCATACGTATATTTGTAAATGCATTTGCACATATGTATGCTCCCATTCATTTCGAATTATTTGTCGTTCTTGGCTTAATTTTTGTCACAAATTAAGTGTTGTTTTTGTTTTTCAATGCAAAATTTATTAATAAAATTATTCAATTTATTTTTCTATTGGTTAAAATATGGTTAGGTGTATAGGTAAGAGAAATTTTTTAGATATCCCATTTTAATTTGTTCTTTATAAAAATAGTTCTTAAGTAAGAAAATGACAAAAATAAGTTTTTTTAGAAGTTAAATTTTTTATTTATATGTATTTATATCCCTAGGGTTAATTAATCTAGATTTTAGGGTTTAGAGTTAAGGGTGAGTTTGAGGATAGAGTTTCAAATTTCAAAAAAAGAAAAAAAAATTGAAATTAAAAAAAAAAATGCTATTTTGATCATTTTATTTTTCTAGAGCTATTTTTGTGATAAAAACTTAAAAAATGTTATTTAAGAGAATTGCTGTATAGATAATTGTGTTTTTGTTTTGGAAATATACAAAATTATATGTTTTCTTAATATGTGTGCATAAACTCAGAATATGACAAGTAATTCGAAACGGAGGAGTACTTACTTTTCTAGTTAAACCCAAAAGATGTAATAAACTCACAATCACGACAAAACCATGAAGTCAGATAAGCTCTGGAGTCGATCACCAGCCGTCAAAACCGGGAAATCGGAGTTTCCGGTTATTAGATTCGTCCGTGGATACCTCGAGAAAATCAAGGACAAAACCGGTGGTCCAGGAGTTGGTGGAGGTTTAGGCTGCGGCGCTGGACTCGGCATCGGTGTAACCGGCGGGCTCGGGTTAGACGCTTCTGAAGGGTTGAACCATAGCAATGTGGTGTTTGGAATCGGAATGGGTTGCGGTATCGGGTTGGGGTTCGGGTACGGATTTGGAGTTGGCGGTGGAATCAATTTCGATGACATTGGAGATTATTTGACATATGAGAAAAGCTCCGGTTCAAAGTCCCGGTCTGGTAAAGGACTTTTTTCAATTGATTGTTAAGAAAATCGTTGTTAATTATCCATTTTTCAGTCAAAATACTCGTCCTTGTTGTCTTCTTTGTTTTGGTTGAAACATGTCTTTCGGTTTATCTATCTCAGTTCCGGTTTAAGTTCGTGTATGTAATCTTATTAATGGAGTCATTGAGCCTTTTCTCTCCATCTCTGCCTCTTCTCTTCCACTATCATCATCTTCATCTTCTTCCTCCATCAACTCTCTCCCTTGGTCATCTTTTGATCAGATTGTTTTTCTTCTCAAATCTATCCTTAACAACATAGCTCACCGTAGTATCAAAATTATAAAGGATACACAAACATAATGACAATAGTTACATCAAATATATCATGATAACTTAATTATTCTGCTGATCAAAAAAAAATAGAAAAAAAAATAGTTATTTTACATTGAAGATACTAGTTTTTCAAAGCTCTCAAAAACATTTCTCATGTTTGGTCTTTTATCTGGGCTCTTCTGTACACAAGCTAAACCGATCTTGACCACTTGAACCATACTGTCTTCCAAATCTCTATCTCGAGCTAAAACCGGGTCAAGAACATACCAAACCGGCTTACTTCTCTCAGCCGCTGATTCAACCCACATAACCAAATCCATCTCCGAACTATTCGTCTGCATAACCGGAGATTTCCCGGTTACCATTTCGAGTACCACTAAACCGAATGAATACACGTCCCATTTCTGAGACGGTTTAGTCATCTTGTAAGCTTCAGGAGCTTGATAATATGCTTCTCTTGAGACACTTGGTGAGCGTGACTCCATCGGAGAGATCTGATCCAATCTGGTGTCTGAAGATGGCATGTCGACAATACGCCCCAAACCGAAACCTGAAATTTTCGGTTCAAGATTCGGTCCGAGAAGTATGTTGCTGGAGTTTATGTGACCATGGACGTATCTTTTAGGAGTGAACTCATGAATGTATGTCAATCCTTTCGCGATTCCTCTCAGTATTCTTAACCGAATCGGCCAAGAAAGTTGCTTGCATGACAAGCTACCAGCTCTACCTGTTATATAACTTGTATGAATCAGACTTCAACCTAAAGGTCTTATCTCTAAAAATATGGTCTTCAACATTTAAGAAAGAAGAAAAATTGTCTAGATGACCCATTTTTAGTTTATTTTCACAAAATAACTTTCAATAAGAAAAATGACCAAAATATTTCATTAAAGAGGTAAATATACACTTATAACTTTAGAGTTAACTATTCTAGATTTAGGATTTAAAGTTAAAGGATAGTCTTTTGGGGGTGAGGTTTCAAATATTTTTTTAAAAAATTTAAATTTAAATTTTCAAAACAAAAAATGTTATTTTAGTCATTTTTATGATCTATTTGTGATAAAAACTTAAAAATGTCTATTTGAAAGAATTGTTCATTTAAGAATGTACTTGACTGGATTAGAACTTACCTTGAATTGCAGAACCAAGGTCACCATTTGGTATGTAATCATAGATTAGTAGTTTCTCTTCAGGAGACCAGCAACAAGCTTGGAGATTCAAGACATTCGGATGCTTGATTTTCGCCATTGCTTCAACGTCAGCAAGAAACTCTTTGAGCCTTAACCAACCTTTATCTTCCAATCTTCTAACGGCTAATATTAACCCGTTTTCAAGAACAACTTTGTAGACAAGCCCGATCCTGCTTTTTCCTAGTAGAAAAGCAGATGCTTTCAAAAGCAGGTCTAGGTCAAATTGAATCTCCGGGTCCATTCGTATGAAAACCTGTTGAGTTTTGTTCTCATCTAGCGCCTCGGATTCAGAGTTTCCAGTCTTGAAACAGAGAAACTCTTGCATTGTCTTCTTCTCTGAATGGCATGTTCGGTTGTTTTGATCTTTGTCTGCACGAGCTGAGGATGCTCTTCGGAGATGGTAGATGAATAATGAACCAAGAAAGATGATTCCAGCGATTGTGCATCCGGTGGCTGTAAGGGTGATGCAAAACCTAGAATGATGGTTGGCTTTTCTTGAATATAGTTGAGAAGGAATTATTTGTGTGTTCCTTGTGGTGCAAGAAACTTTTGTTGGTATTCCACAGAGCAAAGGGTTCCCTTGGAAAGCATTTGGACCGGCGTTCAGCAGGACGTTTGATTGTGGTATCGGACCACTGAGATTATTGTAAGAAAGATCGACATAGAGAAGCTCAGGGAGATCTCCAAGGCTTGTTGGAATCATACCTGACAAGGAGTTGTGAGAAAGATCAAGAGTACCTTTCAGATTCCTCAGACTTCCTATATCTTCAGGAATTGTTCCACTCAACCGATTGAAAGAAAGATTCAGCGTCCGGAGATAAACCAAACTAGAACCAAACCCGGTTGGAAGATCTCCAGAGAAGTTGTTGTTGGTAAGAACAAGTGTTTTCAGCTTCTTGCATTGAATAAGTGACAAAGGTATTGAACCGTTGAAAGAGTTCTTTGAAAGATCCAAAGTCATCAGACTCTTCAACTTCCCTATCTCTTCTGGAACAAACCCGGAAAAAGAATTCCCAGAAATCACCAAGCTTTGAAGCCCTTTTGGTGCAAAGAGCTCCACAGGTAACTTTCCTTGAAACTCATTGTCTCTGAGGTTAATGTGTCGAAGGGACAAGAGGGTTCCTATGGAAGGATGAAGAGAACCAGAAAGGTTTTTGTTGGGAAGACGAATTGAGACAACTCTCATATCATCATTACATGCAATGCCTTGCCAAGAACAAGGGTTTAAATCTGAGGAGTTCCAGTTGGTAAAGACAGAGTTGTCTTTTGTTTTTTGTAAGGCTTGCGTAAAGGAGAGAAGAGCAAGACCTTGATCATTAAGAGAATTAGCCATGGAAATGAAAAGGGTTAGGAAGAAGCAGAGAATGAGAAATAATTGAGCCATCTCTAAAGTGAAACGATTCTGAACTGAGTAAAGTTTGGCTCTTAAAAGGAAGAAAGTATATAGAGTTGCTGTACGCCGGACTGGCCTAGTTTTCCAAGTCAACAGTTGTAATTCATTTTCACTTCTAACATTTAAAGATTTTTGTTTTTTTTTTGTAGTTGAAGAAAGTTACCAGCAAAAATACAATGGAACCGAATAATTTTCTATACAATATTGTATATTTTTGAATAGTATTTGAATGGAATTAGCGGCGATTGAGGCGATGATTGGAACAGTAAGGGGGCACGTAATGTAATGAGAACAGCTTTCTAGTTTCTAGTTGTTTAGTGGTGGGGAGATGTATTGACGCTCATTAGCTTCCAAATCCTAAAGTCAAATCTCCACCAGAAAAAATATTGTGGTGGTCAATTTAATTTAGTCGGTACAATCTTCTTTATACACGCTTTTAGATTTTTATTTATTTATTTGGAGTCTGAAGCAATCTGGCTAGTTTTGTGGAAGAATGATAGTTAACACTTGTACATGTAAAAACACAATCAAATTACATGAAAAGACATACTTGAAGTGTCTTTCAACACATGCAAATAAATCAATCAAACAGGAGTTGTCTAATTCAAATTAATCCCATACTATAAACTGAACTGAGATTCTTTAAAGAAAGAAATATTTAGTTCAGTATACCGAACAAAATATTTAAATATACTAAAATCAATATATTTAATAAAACTAGTTAGTTTTGTTAATTTTAGTTCAAACCCAAACCTTAACGGTTTTCAAATCCAAACATGACTAAATTGAAGTTTGATTTGAATTTATTTTCTACAATCCAAAAATAACCAATGTTTTTAAAACCGGACCGAAAGTTGAACTGGATATTTATTTGGGTTGCGGTTCAATATGGTTTGATCGAGTCAAACTTAGTTCAATAATATGTTTCAATATTTTCTAAATACAAAAAAAATAAAAGTAAAATTAGTAAATATGATACATAATTAAAATATAAATAAATATTAAATATAAAACATAAAAAATATAGACTATTTTTTGTTCATATAGTTGGCAGAGATTTTGATAGTTTTAATGGTTTTTATTAAGTTTAATAACATTGAGATCCAGTTCGGTTTATGGTCGAACTAGTTATTAGATCCAACCCGGCTATGTGACCGGTTTATGGTCGAATATGGTCCAACCACCAGATCGGTCCAGTTTTAAAAACATTGAAAATATCCAAAATAAAATTTAATCTCAAATAAAAAAAAAACAATCCAAAATAACAAAAAAACTGATTAAATTGCTAAAGACTTTTATAGAATGCATTGTATCAATGTTATACACCTAAGTATGTATACACAAATATAGCAAAGATACAAACAAATAAAGCAATAACAAGTTACAACAATGTGAAACTTAAGATGCAAGAAAAAACATTCAGTAGCCACTACAACTACAACAAGATACCTAAACTTCTCATTGTTCTAAAGATGACTTATCTCTTTTCCGGCTAAAAAACTTAACCAAGTTAGGAACCTTCTTCTTCTTCTTGATTACAAAGTAACTCGGAGTCCCTCTGTTTCCTGATGAATATCTCCTCGTCTTCCCTCCCTGACCCGGAGTGAACTTCCCACTAAGCCTCACTGATTTTCTTACCGGTTTAGGAGAGACCAAGCTGCTGCTTTTGTCTTCTGATTCTTCCTTGAACTTCTCAATCTCATTCTGCACCAGTCTTTTTATCGACAGCGACCTCTGCATCCTAAACGATGCCCTCTCCTCTTCCACCATTGTTTTCCCACTCTCCCTCTGTAAAGTCTCCGTCTTTATCACAATCTCCTTAGTGCTTGCCTTCAGTGCTTCCACCCACGCCATTGCTGCTTCCACTTTCTTCTCTGCAGTTTCTTCAGCGTGACGTGCTTGTCCACTCAGATACTCGTACTCGAATCTTGAGATTGTGATGGTTGAGTTACGCAGAGAGTCAGTTTCTCTAGCTTCCATTGTTCTCTCTACCATTGATTCAAGCTTCTCCAGCGCTAAACCCTCTGCTTGTTTCGCCTTCTCGAGCTCTTCTAACTTGGAAAGCAACTCTTTCTCTTTCCCACCAAAACCCATTTCGGTTTTCTTGATGTTCGTTGCTTCTTCTTTGAGGTCAACCTCTTCTTTCTTTGCAGCTTCTTTATCATTCTTTAGCTTCTCGAACGAACAAGTTAAGTTATCAGCTAGAGAGCTGATTCTTTCTTCATCTGCAGATACTGCTTCTAGTTTAGCTTTCCCCATAAGCAGCTTCGTGTTGAGTCTCTCAATCATTGCATCATACTTTTGTATGATCTTATCAAACTTAGCTGTTTCTTGTTTAGCTTCCTCAAGTTCTTGCCTCAACGCATCCATTATATCACCAAGATAAAGAAGCTCTGCGGTAAGAGAAGCGAGCTCCTCCTTCTTAGCTTCTGTTGCTTCTGTAACTTCTTTCAAAACAGATAAAGTGTCCTTCCCTCGGTTCTTGGATCTCGACATGCTATCACTCCTCTGAACCTTCCTCTCCATGTCCTTAACAAGCTTTAACTGCGTTTCCAACATCTCAATGTCTGATAAAGTCTCAGACAACACATTCTCATACTCCTTTGATCTCTTTATCTCTTTCATCATTTCCTTCGTCCTCTTCTTCATCTTCTCCAATGACTCAAACGCCTCCTTTCTTTCCCTCTCTCTCTGCTCTTCTACCTCTTTACATTCCTTCAAAGCCTCCATCTTCGCCAACTCAACCAAAACATGTTCTTCATTCGAAGCATCAACCTCTAACTTAAGACTCTCAACCAACTTCAAATTCTCTTCCGTTTTAACCCTTAACTCCATTACCTCCTTCTCTGCCACAACCTTCTCTTTTAAAACATACGCTACATCAAGCTTAAGCTTACTCAGTTCTTGCTTCACATCCTCTAACTCTCTCATGATTTGAGCGTAGTTACCGTTTCCAACAACCTTTAACTTCTTCACAGCTTCAGTTTTCCGAGACTTTAACTGCTCAATAAGTAAAGTTAGCTCCTGCACTGTCTTCTTCGCCTTGCTAAGTTCAGCTTCTGCTTTGGCCTTTGCAGAGTCAGAAGCCTTTCTGCTCTCTCTGTACATACCAAGCTCTCTCCCTGACTTATGCAAGTTCTCAGCAACAGACTGTTAACCAAAACAGAGAAACCCATAAAGATCGAAACTTTATCAACCAAAAGATCATTCTTTGCACACTTTTTATATCTAAAAGAATTGATCTTTGGCCTCACCTTAGCTTCTGGCAAATCTAACTGAGGAGAGACGGTTCGAGTAGCTCTTTGTCCGTACATGTTAATGGCGGCTTTCACTGATCCTATTCTTCTTCCTCCACCTAAATTCCCTTCTGCCATTGATATGTTCCTCCTGGGTTTCTACTCAAAACATACAAGACTTCAGCCAGAATCTCAAACTGGAAGAGATACCCAGAAAAGCCCAGACAAAATTCTCCAGAAAAGATATAAACTTTTGAGTTTTTAAAAATCGACGATGATATAAAGAAAGGGAATGTGTCGGAAGGAGAACTTACAGGAGAGTGAGATGTTGCAGGAGGAGAAAGATTGTTGTTATGTGTAGCAGAGAATAAACGGAAGAGATGGAGATGATGATGATGATTGGCTCACATCCACTCTGTTTTCTTATCATTTTCTTTTCTTTTTTTTTGTTCTTACTGGAGAATTTATGAAAGTTTGTTTCTTCTGAACATTGATCTGAGGCCAAGGTTATTGCAAGTAGCACAGATGTATATGACATACAAAAAAAAAATCCCAAAAGTAAATTTAAAAACATCTTCGAGTGTACAAGAATACTATACTCAAAAACTTTTTTACCAACAATAACTACAGAATTGACACTAATTTAGTAAACCAAATTGGTGGAGTAAAATCAATATAAACTAGAGTTCTCAATAAACTATAAGAAAATCAGAAATTTCAGCACCTCATACAAAACAAACTCTTTATATTGTTGAAATTCATCCAAGTGAAAAGTAAAAGACGATAACTATGCATGTTGGTGTAAACACCATTTTCTCAGAAAATAGTGTATCGCAAACACAACTTCTAAAAACGGTAAGATATTCATGTATTTCATTGCCAAATTAAAGCTTCACCTTCTTCTTAATGATAAGCTTCGTAAGATATTAATGGCCTTCATAATATTGTTGGTTGAGTTTCAAGTGCTGCAAAACCATTTTTCACCCGTAAAATATCTCATTCTCTCCAAACTGTATCCACATAAAACCATTTCATATCTTCCATTAAACTATATACATTATAAATAGTAAACAATAAGTGAAAAATATATACTCCCTCCGATTCATAGACATTGTAGTTAGTTTTGAGATTTTATTAGTTTCACAAAATTACAATTTTGTGTCTTTAATGAAAATTTATTATTTTTCATTTTTAATTAAGACAAGTACTACTATATATAATATTTTTTAAAAAAATATGTATTAAAATAAAGTTATTTTAGTATTGTAATTTTATCCTTAAAATGTGTGAAACTCTAAAAAATGTCAAATCGTAGTAAATTGGATTAAATCAACTATCTCTTATCATCCACATTCACATAAACTTGAGTTTTCACTATTTAGGAAGTCTGGTATACCCTATTACACGTCAATGGCAATAAGGTATTTTGATCTTGCTTAGTAAACCCAAATCGCATGAAATTGAATAACTATTACTCCTTCAGTTTCGATTTAATTGTCGTTGTAGAGAAAAATTTTCGTTTCAAAATAAATGTCGTTTTATAGTTTCAATGTAAAATTTATTAATAAGATTCTCCAGTTTATTTTTTTATTGGTCGAAATATGGTTAGATTTATAGATAATTATGTTTTTATTTTGGAAATATATAAAATTAGATGTTTTATTAATATGTGTATAAACCTAAAACGATAATTAAAATGAAACGGAGAGAGTACTTCTTTTCGACCTTCAGTTTTAGGTTCCTTTTGCATGAAGACCAGTTACGTTCACGTTATTTAATGATACATCAGCTCATGCATTTCGCATTATGCAAAGCAGTGTGAACCCATTCCCAATAAATACCAAAACAAGACCTCAAATGTTCCATAGAAAATACATAAAACACAGTCTAAAATTCAAACATTTTATCATATAAAACTAACTAACTAGACATGAAGATCTTGGCATTGACAATCATGGTTTTCGTCATTCTTTCGCCATCATTTGCCGCTCCAGCTACGGTGGCAGACACTGCTCTCGGAGCGGCATGTGACGCTAAGCAGCTTCAGCCTTGCCTGGCAGCGATTACAGGAGGAGGCCAACCCTCGGGTGATTGCTGTGCAAAGCTGAAGGAGCAACAGTCATGCTTGTGTGGGTTTGCTAAGAACCCTGCGTTTGCTCAGTACATTAGCTCTCCCAACTCTCGCAAAGTCTTAACCGCTTGTGGTGTTCCTTATCCAAGTTGCTAAAAATCTAAAGATTTTATAATTAACTAAATAAATAAATAACGAGTAAGGAAGATAAAATAACAGTTTATCAAACTATGTTTATGAAACAATGTAACCGTTTGGATTAATGTAATCGTTTATACGGTTAATTAAAGAAGTTTCTAATTTACTTTTGTAGCTTTCTGGGGTAAACTAAAAACCAAATGCCAAAACACTCAAAAATATCGATTTGATTTCAACTGTTCAAATTAGTGAAAGAGCAATTTGGAGAATAAGTTAAAGTGGCAACAATATGGTAGGAAAACAAAAACTATATATAAACTGGTATAATATATGTTATATATAGGACCAGCATACACTTGATAAATGCTTAATCAAACAAGAAGCGTATATAAATTTGATAGAGCAGAGAAAAGTTTGATAGAATAGAAAAGAATAACTTGTCCAATACATCTGCACATCAAAAAGTAACTTTCAAGTTATTTAGCTAGCTAAAGTAGTTGTAAATAATGCAGCGACTTTGTAAACAAAAAGAGTATCAAGACATAAAGAAAAACAAAGGCAGCTTATGAAATCACTTCTTGAATCAAGTCTATGGTCCGGTTGCAGAATCTATTGAAATTGTTCTTAAAAAAGATTATCCTCCGCTCATAATTGATGCGGAACCAAAATAAGAACGTTATGATACCTGACAACATCTCTCCAGCTGAGCGATAGTGAAGAGTCTCTACATGTCCTCCTTCAATCATGTACTTATGTAACAACTGGAAAAACTACTCATTTTATCGCCATTCAATCTGCCAAAAATAAATTAATAAATTCAGTGATCTATAAAAACAATCCTGAATTTCTTTTCTAAGATAGTATTCTGTTCAGTTCATGGTTAAGGCTTACCCGACCGCATTGGCTTCCTGCTTGTATCTGTCTATATAGTTAGAGATATTCTTATGTATCTTGCGGTTTGGTTGAATAGCAATATAGCAGCTTCTTGAATAGTAATCTTCCCAGTATAATCTACATAACAGAAACAGTCACTTATTGCATATACACATATATATAAATCTATGAAGTTTGTGTCACATACTTACCATTCCCATTCCCTTCCTGCTTTCCCTTCTCTCTACAATGTTGTCTCCACATTCACTGTGTTCAGTCTCATCCTTAATGCATCCCTCGACTGTTTTCTTGCTACCCTTCATCTCTGCATCACTGCCTTCACATTTTTCACCCTGTTCTATCTCATGCTTAATGCATACTTGGACTGGCTTGTTGGTTTTCTCTATCTCTACATCGCTGCCTCCAAATTCTTCACATAGTTCACTCTTACGGCATTCATTACTAACCATATCATCTTCTTCGGCTTTACAAACATGTGGAAGAGATTCTGGATCAGCAAGTCTGTCCTCAGGCGAAGAACAGCTGTCAAAGAGTCGTATACCCCATCCTGTTAATCTGAACGTAGAGTCTTCTTGCCAACCGCATATCTGAATCTGCATATCCACGTGATGAGCAACAAGAGCATTGTCTTTGTTCAGAGGGACACAACAGTCGAATATAAACAGCCGACTATCCTTCTCAAATGTGCGAAAGCTATGTGCATCACTTGAGGAATCAAATATGTTCCCACATATCCCTTTCAACCGACATGTTACATGGATATTGAATCCATTGGGACCAGTTTTAGACAGAGAGTCGAAAACAACCACTGCACAAACCTTAAAACTGTAAAATGTTTGCTTGAGAGAAGTGTCAAGTAGAGGGATGGTCAGAGAGGATGAAGAAGGTTCTGTAGTATGGTGAGTGAAATATGAAGGCACTGCTTCACCTAGAAACGTCATGGACTTGAAGCCGACTGATAGTTGTTGAAACAGAACATCTTGATTAAACTTGAAGTAGTTTATGAAACCTACTTTTGGAATATACTCCTTATCTGGAAGCAATGAGGAAGACTCCTCTGAAACTGTGTCAATATTATATGCTTCCATTATTACCCCACTTGAAGTTTGTCCACTCAAATCAACTTTGTTCAGTGACTCACAGTGTGAGAAGTTAACAGCAAGACGTAGCAGTTTAGAAATGTTTGGGTGTACATATTCCAACTTACTGCAACTTTCCATATTTAGGTCTCTGAGCTTAGAGAAGATCTCGACCCACCAAGGAACCTCTTCTATTGCTGTATAGCTTAGATTGAGAACTGAGATGTTGGTTGAGATATTAGGAAATGTCATCAACCTTGAGCACTTAGTGAGGTTGAGGCTCTTGAGAGATTTGAGGTTGATGCCTGTTGGAAGAGTTTCAAGATTCATGCATCTACTAATCTTCAAGTCTCTTAATTTATTGAGATTCCGAAATGAGGAAGGAAGCTCCACTAGACTTGGGATATTCAAGAGATACAACTCCGTCAAAGTGGGAGACAACATAGGCATGAAGGGTGTAAGCAGCTGAATCAAGTAAACAAATTAGAAATGTTAAACAAAATCATCTACAATGAATCTTGCAATAATATTCAACGTGATATTGGACAATATTTGAAGTGGTTTTTTAATGAGAATTAAGATGATTATGGATGCGTTACGAAAGTTATTGTGATTTTAGCTAATACAAATCACTCCAAACTTCACTTTGACTTCACCCCATTAACATTTTAATTTTATATTTTGTCAGGCACAAAATAGATGTCAGTTGGAATGGTCCGGCTCGGCCAAAACCCACAAAACCTATAAGTATTGAGTTTAGCTTGGCTCGGTCTATAAATATTTTAAGCCTATATTTTAAAGTCCGACCCGTTCTTAAAAAGGTTATCAGGTTTTCTTGGACTTTTTAAGCTTTTTGGGATAAATTTTTTTTTTTGGAACACAACTTTCATTAATTTCAAACTACTTGACTACAAATGATAGAGGGAATTAACCATCCTCTTTGAATGAAAACATAAACTACAACAACAACATCATATGGAAAAGATAGATCTTCAAACGAAGATGACAGCGAATTCAAGACAGTGCTTGAATGCGTCGGTGTAGCCTTCACGACATGGTCGGCTAGCAGAAAGATAGTCACCTTAAGTTGTGACGTTAACATCCAATCCGCACCTCGGAAATTCGTTGGAACGACTTCCGCTGCATCTTCAGGCCCCGAACGGACCGCTCCACAAGATAGCAAGACGGTTATGGATATAGACAAATGCCTCCATGAGATTGGAGGGGATATTACGGTTCGCTCCTCGGGCGAGGAACATGATGGAAATAGAAGTCCCGATGAATCCACCGGTAAATGGAAGAAATGACAACTCTTCAAACAAGAGAGATGAAACATTGTGTGCACATTTGCTTCGGTAAAGATTTCAGTGAATCCATTGATAATCTTTAGAACAAGGGTTATAAAAACCAATCTCCCCCACAAATAAATGGGCTGTGAAGCTTTCAAAAAGGCTTGGAAGTATTTACCTTCTATTAGGTCCAATAGGCTCAAATCTTTGAATTGCAAGGCCCAAAAGAAATAGATCTCGTTAATCCGTCGTTGTTGTCGACCCCTTTGACGAAGAGCGGCGGAGGGAAGACAACCGCGGGCAGGTGGAAGGTGAAGCTCCGGTGAAGGGGAGGGTGTCAGTGCTGTCCTCCGGTAAGAAAGTGAAGAGCTAGAGCGTGGCGGAAGAAATCCGGTCGTGACGCAATTCTCAGATTTGGGACATGAAGGAGTTGAGACGAACCAGAGAGCGACGTGATGGGAGGAAGAGGCTTTCTGGGAGTCCCCAGAGATGATTGAGGAAGTGCATCTTGAGAGTAGGTTTCGGGAATCCCCGATGTACCGAGCAGAACCGGTGGAAGAGAGTACCACCATCACAACGAATCCAAAGTTAATAAGGAGTAGAGAAACAAAGATGTAGCAGAGGATGGTTGAGGAGTCCCGACGCCGGCGAGCTCGAGCTCTACCGGCGCCAGAAAGTGAAGGAAGTGAAGTTGTCTCGAGAATCGTGTCGGAGAGCAAACGAGATCTACTTCGTCTGTTTTCCTTCTGCTTTTTGGGATAATTTATTATGACTTTGTATATGTTACTTTCACCATTTGAAAATATTCAAGTTTTCATAGAAAATCAGTTTCAATTTTATGTCTTTATATTCAAATATAATCAGTTTGAACTTTTTCTCCTTTAACAAAAGTTTTTTTCATATATTTCAAAATCATATTGTAAACAAACCAAATCTAACAAGATTTAAAAAACAAATGTAAATTAAAACTAAGTATATGCTACATGTGGTTAAACGTCCTAGAGTTTGTATTTTGAAAACATGAATTATGTTTTATATTAAAAAAAGTTACTTTGTCAAATTTAGAATATGATTCTGGTAATAATTATCAAATAGTAAAGAACATTCATAATTTCCATATTTGTTTTGCTAGAATTTGGATAAAAATATGAAAGAATATATTTATATCAAAACTGGTTCGGACCGCAAGAATGATACTACTAAACCTAAAATGTTAAAATTTGAGTTTCAAACTGCCTTAAATGTAAAACATGTAAAGTTCAAGTGGACTAAACCTGAAAAGCACAGTATTTTATAACATTAGGTGGGTTTGGATTGAGGGGTTCAAACCTAATTGACATGTTTAGCCACAAATTAGTGTGACATTTATAAAATTAATCTTAAAAAGAATAAAAAACTAGTAAGTAATAAAAATGGCAATTTCTCATATATGCAAACTGCTTTTGAGTTTAAACTACATACCTGCACCTTTTTCCACTGTTTTTTTATCGTTACTTTTGACATGTGAAGCTTAACAAGATTCTCGAGATGCAAATTAGTGGGGAACTCTACTACTGATGTTTCCTCAAGAAAGAGAAATGAGATGTTGGTTGAGATTTTGGGAAACATCCTCAACTGTGAGCAGAAACTGAGATTGATGTGCTCGAGAGATTTGAGATTAATGCCAGTAGGGAGAGTCTTCAGCTTTTTACAGAACTGCATGTCCAATTTTATCAGTTTATTGAGATTCCGTATTGAGGAAGGAAGCTCTACCAAACTCTTACAAGATTGAAGATTAAGTGTTTCAAGATTGGTGGCCGTCGTAAGATCTGGGATCTCTTTCAGGTCATGTGATCCACACAAATCCATCTCAATGAGACATGTAAGAGACTGTATTCAAACAAAAAAAACACATAGATTAGTAGAAATTACACATCATGGGACAATATTGGCATCCAAAAAGTGAAGTAAGAATTAATTACTATTCTAGAACCTTACCATAACTCCTTTCCATAGCTTCTCTAGCTTGCTATTCCGCATTTTAAGCTTGACGAGCCTATCTGTACAAAGCATAGAAGGCATACATCGCATTGGATACCCATACCAACACAGTAGTTTGAGTTTAGAAGGGAACCAGTCGAAGCTTTTGGGCAACTTCAGTTTGTCTCCATTTACAAACCTAACTTTATTCGAGTAAATTTCTAGAAAATGGAGATTACGCATCCCTTTGAAGGCACTCTCATGTACTTGTAACTCATCAATCTCATCAATATTCAAGGATATACCTAAAAGCTTTGGAGTACCCTGAAAATTATAACATCAATAAGAAATAGACCAAATCAGAAACTTAACCTCATATACTAAGAGCTTGATTGTTTTTAGTTTTTGAAATGGTTTCTGGTTTTTGTATTTGAAAAACCATTTTTTTTGCCAATCAAGATTTTGAAAAAGATGATTCTCTAAAATTTAGGGAAACTAGTTTTTTAAAATAACTGTATTTTCTAAAGAAAAACCAAAATTTAAGATTTTGTGGATTTTTTCAATCCAACGTTAGCTTTTCATTTTTTTAATTTGACCTTTTAATATATTTATGCATTAATACATGGAAAGAAATAAAAACAATAACTACTTTGAACAAATCAGTTATAGTAAGTCTTGGTTTATTAATATGATAATAAAAAAATAATTTATATTACAAACAGTTTTAAAAATTGTCAATAAAATAAAATTATTTTTTAAAAATTATTTTTGTATAAAGTTTATATGCCTTATTGATAATCATTTTTCTTATTAAAAGATAATTTTAATAAAATATTATATTGCATAAAAGATAATTTAGAAAAAATATTATATGTGTTTTGATGACAGTATTTTTTATTATTCTAAAATAAACAACTATTAATATTCTTATTTTATTTAACTTTAAAAGAAAAAACTAAAATCTAAAACAAGCAATCATGTTTTAAAAAAAAACTAAAATCTACTGCAAAATCAAAAACCAAAATCTAAAAACTAAAATCTAAAAACTAAAAACTAAAAGCCAAAAACTAGAAATCAAAATCCAAAAACTACTACAACAATCATCACCTAAGTTAAAAAGGACCATAGATTAAAAGAAACTTACAATGCTTTCACTGAGTACATCACATATATCTTTTGAATCCACTAGAAACTCCCGTTTTTGAGGTTTCTTAATGGACTGTAAGCGAACCATGTTTCTACCCATTTCTTGTAGCAAATGGTGCATCTCCACTTTACCCCACCTCACCTGAATGAGGGACTTGTTAACTAGTTTTTTCAGCCCTATATCAACATCCAACTCACTATCAGCAAGAAACAGTTTGATGTCTTTGACATCCACATGATTGAAAAGACATGCAATATGACGAAATATCGCCTTATCTTCTCTAAGCAACCCATCATAACCGACTCTTAGTGTCTCCTCTATTTTACCATCAAGACTTCTTCGAAGCCTAGGCAGCATATTCAAACAATCTTCGTTGTTCAAACCCCGCAAAGACGAACCCAAAACGTCCAGACCCAAAGGAAGACTACCAGCACGTTCCACAACTTCAGAAGCAAACTCCATCAAACCATCAGGTGGAGTGTCCTGCCTGAAAGCAGATTGACAGAACATCTCTAGAGCTTTTTCATCGGTTGGGAGACCAACCTCATATATAGAATCAATCCCATGGGCTTTTAAAAGATGCTTATCAGTTGTAACCACAATAATTCTACTCCCACTCCCAAACCATTTGGTTTGACCCGCCAAGGCATCTAACACATATTGATCATCCAAATCATCAATAACTATAAGAACTTTCTGGTGCTTTAGCCTTTCTTCCATTGCACCGATCTTCATGTTCTTTCTGTCCAAGATTTCTGACAGGAAGTTCATCCGCAAGCGCAGCTTCATGTTATAGTCAACCGGATTGGCTCGGCCATAAACTTCCATACTCTTGGATATGAATGCCCTGTCTATGAAAACACTTCTCTGGAATTGATTAGAGATGTTACAAAATAAAGCTCTTGCAATAGTAGTCTTGCCAATTCCGGAAGTACCCCATATCCCAACTATCTTCACTTCCTTGGATTCCATATTCATCAATAATATCACCTCTGCGATATGATCTTTCATGCCGACAAAATCCTCAAACTCATTAGACGATGGAGATACATCAAGTTTACCTAAAATATCATTGGAGATTTCTTCAATCATTGCAGCTTCACTATCACTAAGGAGAAGAAACGCCAATGCACAAACGTGAAAAAATAAATAAATTAATCACAACTTAAAGAGAAGCATTTTATTTTAAAAGGTCACATCCACAAACCAGTTTTTAGAATGATATCCGAGGATATTTGCAACATTAGTCAAAGCTTGCTTCCACTGATCTTCCACTTCATGTGTTTGGTTTTGGCAAGTCTTTTTAAATGCCTCTCCAAAGTCTCCTGTCTGTTTCCTAAGGTGAGAAGGATCCAAACCGTAAAAGATTGGTATCACCAGCTGACCAAACTCTTCATTGCATTGGAGAATCTCCAGCAACTCATTTAAACACCAGCTTGAAGATGCGTAGTTTTTGGAGAACACAACTACTGCGATCCTTGAATCTCTAATGGCTTGTACAAGCTCCGGGGAGATTGACTGGCTTCTCTCCATCTCGTTGTCTTTGAAAGCAATGATTGAATTCCTCTCAAGCTCCCTGAGAAAATGGCTGAGGAATGTTTTGCGGACATCCTCTCCACTAAAGCTAGGGAAAACATCGTATGACCAACTACGAGAAGTAGAGGAAGAACAAGAAGCCATAACGAGTGGAGGCAACATATCTTGAGAATAACTACAACGTGGTGATTGTGACCAAGAAAGACAAATTTATTGAAAAAAAACAAAGTCACCTCTAATCAAGCAGAATTGTCCTTTATTATAAATCATATAGATTGAGCATATTGCATGGCAGCAGCAGAGTGGTTACTTACTTCATAAGTTTATCTCAGACATTTCTGATGCAACTTGCCGGAAGTTTCCTCCTTTAAAAAAGTTTATTTAATAACTCACCACACAACTCACATCCACATTCGTAAGACTTTTCAACGAATTAATGTTTCTTCTTTTCTATGATATTTCCTCGAGCTTAGAAAAATATCTACCCTTGTTTAAGAATTTTAATCCAAATTAATTTAAGTGTGAAAATTAAAAGAGATTTGGATGGTGTGAGGCTCTGTTTTAAGTGTGGGGATATTCTTGTTACTATTCTGTTTAGAGGTAATTTGGTAGAGATCCATAAAAGAACACGATATTAGCAAAATACCAAGTACAGTAAAATTTAGTATGTCAGAATAGATACTGTATACATAAGATTACGTAAAAACCCTTTCAAATAAGTGATTAGACTTTCTCGAGGTTTTAGTGCACTACGTTTTTATCTGACAATAAGATTTGCATCACCATATATTTTCTTTTTAAAGATTTGGTTAAAGATATGGTTAGATTTTATTTAGCAATAAAATTAAAAAAAAACATCTTCTTCCATGTCATCTACTTTTTCATCTTTCTCCTTTGATTTTTTCCCTTCCAATGAATCTAAACAAAAAGAAATTAATCCACCAACTTGATCTTGACCCATCATACAAAATTCATAGACTTTGGGGTCGACGTAATTTCATTTATAAAAATGGAAAGTTGATTAAACATGGGGAAAGTTCACAGACTGTGAGTCTCTAGTGATCGTTAGCGTTGAAGTAAAAAGATTATAGGTGTAAGAATTATATTAGATATATATACAACAAGTTAGCCGCATTAATTAATGTTAACCGGCTTGAGTATGGCAATTACCATTTAATTTCGGAAGTATAATGCTAATAAAAATTGGTGAACAATGGTTAGATTTCTGATAATCTAAATAATACATTAGATATATATACACTAAGTTAGCCTCACTTCTTAATGATAACCAATTTGAGTTTGAACTCCGCCTTCAGTTTTTTAAAATGTATTTGGAAGTGTTTATAACAACCTATTAATTTATTGAAGATTGTAAAATTTATAAACTATCTTGCAGACAATGGAGTAAGCATTCTATTACCAACTTCCAAACCATATCCTAAGTACTTAAGCTTGAGTTGAAACAATATGGCAAATGAAGGATCGTCAAAAATTCAATTAACATTGGAAGAAACTACATAGTAAATGATGGAGACCAAAAAGAAACATATGTGGGGATCCGAATAACTAATAATTTACTTGGTATTTGTGTTTAAGTTAAGACACTTGTTGCTCAAATATATATTAAAATTTCCTCAAATAAACAAAACAACATTTTTTTCTTGTATTCTACTTGTTTGTATGTGCAATCTTTGAATATTAATGTTGTTTGGACAGAAATTGTTTAAGTGGTTTTTTCACAAATTTAATTATAAATAACTATACTTTAGGTGATCTCTTTATAAAATATCATTAACATCACTTATTCAAATAGCTTGTAAATATAAAGCTCAAATACCAACTAACATTTTAAAATGTCCGGATAAATAAAAATATAACAATACGAACTTATATATTAACTCTTTATAAAACAGTCTAGCCATCATTTTTTCCAATAGTTGGTAACATGAAATTAAATACCAACTAACTTATATATTGTCAAAGTAAGGCACATTATAACCTTGTTAACTTGTATACTAACTCTTTCTTTGTCAGTGCCAAAAAAAAAAAAAAAAACTCTTTCTTTGTCAACACTTACAAACTAATTAACATAATTGTACTTGAATTTTGTTTTTTATATATAGAGAATGAATTATACTTAAAGTTGTATCTCTTTGTAGAATTACTTAACTGTTATTGCAATATTGGCTATTTTAGATTATGAGCTTTCAACTTGGAAAGATTGTGGATAATCAAGTTTTTGAGTGTCCAATTTATATTGTATCCTGTTATACATAATATTATCAGATTTATACATTAATGTATCATATTATATACAAACAATATTTTATTTTCAAATGATCAACTGATAGATATCACAACACAAATACAAAAACAAAGTCTAACTTTCTAAATAATCCAGTACGTATCTTCAGTTTAATATGATATTTTGGTATCTGATAGTACTTCTTAACAAGCCAAATCCAAAATCTTCATTGTACTCTTTTATTTGTTCATCCTTTTCCTTTTCAGAAGGAGCAGCAGCGGCATCTCCTCCATCAACAGCAGGTATAGCGGCAGCAACAGGTGCACCACCTCCACCGCCAGCATCACCAAAATTCATGACGAGGTTAGTGATGTTACGCTTCTCAGCCATCATTAATTTTTTGGTTTGTTCAAATAGAAAATGAAGACTATACAAAAAAAAAGAGATTGAAGAGGATGGGAGATGAAAGAGAGATAATGATTTCGAATTTAATATAGTTGGTAATAATTAAAAATATGTGAGAGCACTAGCTTTGATCAAACATGACAAAAAGATATGATAGCAGAAGATAAAATCTTTTCGTATCTTCTTTCTACATTTTGCCTACGTATTAGACTTAGTGTTTATTAGTGTATGAATAGGGGTAGCAGAGTCACAAACAATTTTAAACAGTACGTAAATAGTGACAATTGGTAGATAACTAAATAGCAGAAAGTTCTTTGGTGTGAGTACTAATTTCTCTTCTGTTTAAACTTCACGTAAACTATCCCTGATTCTATGTAACCAATCAGGCTATTTAAACCTTCAATATCTACACTATTAAAATAGAGTCACTAAAAAATCTAGTGTACACAAGTCTATTCTATTGAAATAGAGTCACCAAAAAATCTACTGTACACAAGTCTACTGTTAAACCATTTAAATATTTTTTTTTGTTCAAAAACCATTTAAATATTAACTTAACAAGTTAAATAAATAAAATATATAGACTATTAATATTTTTTTTGTCGTCTATTAACAATTATACCTAAATACATTTATAATATACATGTAACTAGACTAATGTATTTTAATATACTAGGGGCATTTCCCCCGCACTTGCGCGGGGTCATCAAAACACAACAAAATTCTAAAAGATGAAAACACATGATAGGAAATTCCAATAACAGGAAATAAAAGATTAATTGACGGGATGAGGAACTCGATAGTATCTTTTCACTCAAGTTCCGTTGTATTTCCTCATCACCTCCCATTCCCAGATTCACAACAACAACCGTCTCACTGTCTCACTTGAAGATGCGTTCCAGAGTGCACCTTCCCTTTCACTTACGGATCGTTGGCTGCTGCTAACCCTCTGAAATAAATTGTGTCATGTATTAAAATTAAAATTAAGCATAAATTATATTTTTAACAATGAAATAACCCCACCTCCTCCTGAGTGCCAAAGAGGTTTCCTATGGATATAGCGTACCGTCCAAGAGCGGAAAACATGTGTCTCGTGCTGATGAGAAGGAAATTTTAGCTTCTCGTCTGGTCCTAAACCAAATTTGATTCTCTGAAAATCATATGAACAAAAAATCAGAAAATAAAACCAGAGGGAACAAACTGAGAATGCAAGTGCAAAGCAATGACATATAATACTTTGATAATGTTGCTCATGTAATATGAGAAAGCAGAATTGAAGCTCTTGCAAAAATCATTTCAGAATTAGAATACGAAACACCACTAATCATGAAGTGCATTTAAATTATAATTCAAGGATGATTCTAATTAAAAACTGGGTATTTTAATTCAAGAAAGTGTATTTACATAGAAAGATCGAATACTCTGCAATAACATGCAGTACAGCTAAAACAGATTAATAAAAAAAATTCAACATTATCAAGATAAGAAAAAAAGAGAGTGGTGAAGTGTATGCTGCAAGAGAACTGATTCTTGAGAACATGTAGGAAACTGTATTATCCCAATTCCAACCATATAATAGACACTACAAAGCATATTGCTATCTGGTGAAAACAAAAATATGGGAATATCTAAACAATATTAGCTGGTTGAGAACAATAAGTAGCAAAAAAAGGACAAATCAGCAGGCTCGTTTACTCACCAACGATGTATGAGTTTGCAGAGTAACTGCATCTAACAAGATAGCAATCCTAAAGTTAGAGACTGCCACCATCAGCCTCAAGATCTCCACCACTTGCATCATTGTCCTTGAAACAAAGATATAAGATGTAAGTAAGGCATGTAGGTAGATAGCAGAAAACATCAGTAAAGCAATGCACTTTCACAATTAGCCCATAACTGGAGCTGGGTATAAACACAAATCACCCAACTTAAGACTATAGAAATTACGTTCAAGCAATGAATCCCAAGCTCCAGAGCTAACCTAGATCTGAACGCTGCCGCCAGAGTGTTGCGTCCAGAGGGCTTGTAAAGATAAGACCAGCCGTGACTTTCTTCCCCGTAATCTGCACTACACACCCATAAAAATACCTGCAGAATTCACCGAGTGCGTGATTGTCAGCCTTCCAAATCCATAAGAATATAATGCTTAATAGAAATTTAGACAGGAGAAAGGTAACTAATTTATTTTAAATCTTTCTTCAGAATATATTGAAACAGGTTATATAAAAAGAGCAAGGGAATTTGAGGTTCACGTCTGCTCATTGCTACGGTTAGATTCACGTGGAGAATGACTCACATGTTCCACGCCCCCAAAAATCAACTTTCATCATTAGAAGAAAACATCTGTTAACCAATATATGCACACAATTCACACCTAAAACTCGGGTTGATCAGTGAAACAAAGAGTTTAAGAAAATTAAAGGTGTTACCATAAAGCTGAAACATGAAGTTCAAAAGCTAATTAACATATTCAATTAGCATAAATTCTCAGTTGAATCAGTGAAGGACAGAGATTTTATGCAAATAATACATGTTAATTAGTTCGCATAAACTTGCAAACCAAACCACTAATTGGTAGGAAAGCTATTACAAAATTGAAACATGACGTTCGAGACTTTAGAGAAAAGCGAATATGGAATTTGCATTTACCTTATGGTTGATACTAATATCCTTCCTGCAAGAAATAAAACCAGAGCAGGATATATGTAAATCGAGGACCCGAGATGAAAATTAGGGAGCAGAGACAAACTAACGTTTTGGCTTTTGGAAGAGCAATTTGACCATGGACAAGAGAGAAGAGACACAATCGTTGCTCGAAATAGCTATTGTACTTTGTTTTCCGGTTTGGATCCCTGAGATCGCTTGAAGCCAAGTTTTTGTAGTGCTCATTCAGTGAATCTTAATTCTCTAGTTTAGAGTTTCTTCACATGCATCTGGTTTTCTTTAGAGAGAAGGAATTATTATGTCAATCAATAACAAATGAAGTGAAGTACGCAATCAAGATAAATACATTGGACAATATGGAAGATTAAGAGTTTAGAGAGAAAAAGTTTGGTGTTTGCTGAGAAGCTGAACGGAGACGGCGAATGTAAACAATCGAAGAACAATAAGAGAAAGTCCTAATCGACTTGAACACAAAACGCTGTGTTTAAAAACATAACCGAACACTAATTGAACCGAAATAATAACACGTATTTTAAAACCAAACGCGATAACAAAATCACCAAGCCAAATCGACCGTGGACCCACAAACTTTTAAAAGCCTGTTGATGTGTACACCTTTAGGAAGAGAGCAAAACTCTATATATAATCTCATTATATATAAGATTAAAATAGAATAATTTTATTCCATGTATTTACTACTATTTGTGCTATTGTATTTTATTATTTGCATACAATCAATCATTAAAGGTATGTTATTAAAAGTGTCGATCACTTTTAATATTTTTAGTTCAAAAAATATTTCTATAGTTAACCATGTAACTGATTCATTACATACGGTAGAGCACGCAATTGTAATTAAGGTTTCATTACATACCGATTTAGCTTACAATTTTAAATAACGTACACAAACCATTAAGTTCCAATTGTATACTGGATGTAGAATAGATTAAACATGTTTGGACTTAATTTCTACCAGTTTTAGACTTCTAGTAATTTACTAGTATAGATTATAGATTCTACATGTTTTAGAGAGAGATAGGTTAAATGCATAATGTATATTCCAAATATTTTTAGATTAATATTATTTAATTAGATGACGTATTCTAATTCTAGTAGATTCAGTAAAAAATGTGAATTTCATTTTTTTACTTCGTAGAATGCTAATTCTATTATCCGTAAAAGAAAATTTGAAATTTTGATTTAAACATTTTTAAAACTGGAAAAAATACTTCTAATTTGATATAGGTATTTCATTAGTAGTTTCTATTTTTTTCTAAAAAAAAATATTTGTAAAATTATTTATTTAATTTATTTATATAAATAAAAATGGCATTATAAGCAAAAATAATAAAAATTTGGAACTAACCTAATTAGACAATGTATCTGCTTTTTGGCCTAAAAACAAATTTCTCAAAATAATATTCTTTAACTATCTGTGATTTCATTAATAAAGAAAAACCAACAAAACAAGAATAACACTAATGAAAGAGACACTATTGTATAAACGGTTAGCATATTGTGTACATATCACAATTGCAAAATTTGTAAATATGGAAAAGAAACCTTTTCATCTAGTAAAAAAAAATTAAGACTAGTGTTTTACCAAAAAAAAAAAAAATTAAGACTAGTGACTTTATTGTTTTGTTTAAGATTTTTTGTTATCCAAACACGAAAAACTATTCCTACTATTTTTTGTTGACAACATTTCATTTGAATATCTCCTAAAAATTTGTAACCAAGTAATTACTTAAAACTTTTTTTCTTCACCATTTTATTATTAGTTAGTAAAAATTTTACTTCGGAAAAGGCATAGACATAAAATATTTATAGTTTTTCAAAGATCTATATGAATCGTCACATCTTTTCAATTTAAAAGTAATTATTTTAAAATGATACTTATATAAATAGTCGCAGCTGTTCAATTTAAAGGTAATTGTTATAAAATGATACTTTTATAATATATTTTGAATAGACACATCATTTGAAGACAATTTAATTATAAAAGGACAGCTTAACAATTAAAAAAATTATATAGGCACATCATTTAAAAAAAAAAAAACTTTGTCATAAAAGACACCTTAGGTATTTAAAAAATCTAATTTTTCTTTTACAATGGAAAACATTACTCTTTACACTAACTAATACATAACTCTTAAAACAAATAATAGTACAATGACACTTTTTGGGATATTTAACAACATTTAAAAACTAATATATCATTTTGATGAAAATACACAACTATTAGAGTTAGTACTTTTTAGAGTTGCATGTTGGAACACACATATATAAATTGACAACTTTTAAAATGAAAACACAACCTTTCAGCTTAGAGTCTACTCTTAACATAGAAGTTTATTATGTTATGTTCTGTTTAATAAAGAAACCTTATCTAAGTGAAATATGTTATGTACTTAAGCATGGAACGGATCGGGTATCCAGAGTATTTTAAGGTATCCGGATCCGGATCCTTATCCGGCGGATCCATGATTTTACTATCCATATCCGGATTCAGGGTTCTCGGATATCCGGGTGTCAGGTATCCTCCTAAAAATTATAATTTCCTGCTGATATCCAGATCCGGATTAGGATCCTTAAAATAAATAAAATTAATATTTTGATATATATATATATAATTTAAAAATAAAAGTAATTTAATGTTTTAATTGTTTCTAAGTATATTATTACAAAATATATATTTATATAATATTATAAAAAAAATATAATAAATAAAATTAGTTTTTATATATATATATATTACTATTTTTGAAAGAATTATCAATAAAAATTACGATCCGGATATCCAGACTAAAAAATCAAGATATCCGGATTTGGATTCGATTTTGACGGATCCAACATTTTACTATCCGGATCTTGATTCAGCCCCTTCGGATATCTGGATTTTCAAAACAGATCCGAATTGGATCTCATATCGAATCCGGATCTTGGATAAAAGTTCTAGGCCTACTTATTATGTTCTGTTTCGAGTTTTTACCATCTGTGTCACCCCTTCGACACAATTTTTTTCAATAAATGCCAAGAAGGAAAAACCACAAAGATTTTTCGTAGATGGTTGATCATTCTCATTCACCAACATGACGAATCCTTTATCCACCCCAAACAACTAGCCACACGTTCTTAAGTCCTTGGCCAATTAAGTCCTTGAAATTTGGCATTAACTGATCAATTAATCACTCTCTTTCATTTATTGCGTTTTCTTCTTCTACATCAGTAAATTTCCGTAGTAAATGGTCCTTTTGCCTTATTCCACACACCATTTCTCTGACAATTCTTTAGATTATCTGTACCAGAATAACAACAATGGCGGAAAGGGACTTTGTACTGGTCAAATTTCGTAAAAACAGAACATATATTTGGAAAAGAAAAAAATCATTTGGGTCCTTTAGAGAAAATTCCAAGCAACTGACTTTGAAGTTGTCATTCATCATATATATATATCAAAGAATCATCCACCTTTGCCAGGTGGGAACTCGTTTTATATTCTATAATCAACAAAGAGAAAAAAATTGTTTAAATCACTGTTTCTTTTCATCGTTTACCAATATGCATTCAAAGTCTTCGTTGTAACTTGTAAGTCACCTAATTCCAAAAGAACGTTCGATTTGAAAAATATAAACTCCAGAAAGTAACATTAGTATATAATAAAGAGAAGGTTGGTCAAGAAAAAACCAAGCATAGGTTCCTTTAATTCAACTCTTACAAAACGAAGACATTCACTAGTATTTTCATATCTTCTCCTTCTTCACCATTTTTCTATTTGCCTCTCAACACAATGATCAATCTGTTTCCATCTCCGACAAAACCCATGGTCCATATAATCATGTGGATGCTCTTTGTTATACCTTCTTGTGTTTTCTCAACTAACGAGCTTCGTGATCGCTGCAGTCGACCGTTTAGGTGCGGCAATCTAAGTCTCTTGTATCCTTTTTGGACATCTGATCGAGAAGATTGTGGCCACCCTGAGTTCAAAGTCGACTGTATTGGTGGAATTGCAGAGCTAAGTATCACCTCGGTGAAGTATAGAATCTTAGAGGCGAACTATGACTCTGGTATCATAAGACTGGCGAGATCGGATTTTATCAGTGGTCTTTGTCCTAAAGATATTTTTAATGCAACATTCGATGAAAGCGTTCTTCCACTTGCTCCTAACACTGAGTTTCTAACAATCTATCATGACTGCAGCAGAGCATTTCCACAATATGTTTCTTCTTATGTTGGAGATCTTGCTTGTGAGGATGATGATGGTGGTAATAATGGTGGTGATGATGACAGAATTAGTTACTATGTGACAAGAAACCTCTCGTCCCCTCTACTTAACGGGATTAGAAGTCAACTAAATGACTTCGGGTCATTTTGCAAAAGTGTAAGTATTCGTGTATCAGGGCCTTGGCTGTACACACTACAGAAGAATCGGACTCAAGATAATCTGCAGAAAGCTCTTGCAGAGGGTTTCCAGCTTGGAATTAACCAAGAATGTGTGTCGTGCTTAGCCTCTAACGGTGCTTGTGGATTTAATCAAACCTCACCTGGATTTGTCTGTTATTGTATAGATGAGGCCAACAACCGTACTTGCAGTTCTAGAAAAAAGGGTAAGATTTCTGGCATACATGTTTTAGTTTCCTTATGTTTCTAATAACTATATACAGAAATTCCCTCAAGTTTCAAAATTTTAGTATCTATTAACTAGCAAGTAAGATTCAAAGTTGCTCTTACTAACCTTTTCCTGGTGTTATTCTGATGATGCAGGCATCTCTACTGGAGCAATAGCAGGTGTATACCCTTTTCCTGTTCTTTTGCAATACCTAATTTGATTATCATAAGCAGTTAACACTATAGTCTTCTTATTATGAATTTTTTTTTTAATTTTGTCTCTAGGCATTGTGGCTGCTTGTGGATTGCTGGTGGCAATTCTTATAGCCGTAGGTTTGTTCTGTCTCATCAGCCGGCGAAAGAAGACACATCCAGCTCAACACATGAGCAAAGGCTTGCCAATAACGTCATCTTCAAGCATAGAAACATCAAGCTACCCAACTTCCACAACAATCTCAAGCAGCAGCAATCACTCTCTTCTCCCCTCAATCTCTTACATAACAAACGCAAGCACCTACTTTGGAGTTCAAGTCTTCAGCTACGAAGAACTCGAGGAAGCCACTGAGAATTTCTCTAGAGAGCTCGGAAACGGTGGTTTTGGTACAGTCTACTACGGTAAGAAGTTAACCACTCATTCTTTAACTCCCACTTCAAAAGCTTTGCATTCTGATCAACCATTCTTTGGTGATTTCTTAAAAGGGGTGTTGAAAGATGGACGAGCTGTAGCAGTCAAACGACTATACGAGAGGTCGCTAAAACGCGTTGAACAGTTCAAGAACGAGATCGATATCTTGAAATCGTTGAAACATACAAACCTCGTGATTCTCTATGGATGCACATCGAGACACAGCACAGAGCTTTTGCTCGTTTACGAGTATATCTCAAACGGAACTCTAGCCGACCATCTTCATGGTGATCGTGCTGAAGCCCGTCCTATTTGTTGGCCAGTTCGTTTAAACATTGCCATCGAAACCGCAAGTGCTTTATCATTCCTCCACAAATCAGGTAAAACAACAATTGTGCTACAGTAATTCTTTAGGATTAGACCAATTTTTTCTCCATAAATGTATAAATATAGGACTTTGTTAAGATTACCAAAATATTTTATTAAATAGGTAAATAGATACAATTTTTAAAATAGTTATTTTTAAAAAATTGGTTTTCTAAACAAAATTTTTGGTTTGTAAAAAAAAATCGAAAATTAAATAAATAAATTTGAAAATGTATTATTCAAGAATAATAAAAAGTTATTTATTTAAATAATTATTATATTTATAAATATTGATAAAATAAGGATATACAATTTTTTTTTATCTTTTTTTGTCATTTTCTTTGTTAGATGCTCTGTCGCTGAAAAACATTTTGTAAGTGTCTTTTGGGATAATTGACCATTGTATCGAACTAAGTTTTAGGGGCTAAGATGTATACAAAAGTTTAATTCATAAAAAGTTAGTATAATGATTTGTAGATAATTTTTTGTAGGTTTCTAAATTTACTCATAGTTTAGGCGATTAAGTAGATAGTAGTATAGTACTTGACATGTGAGGAAACATAGCAGAGTTTAGATTTGGTTTGTTTTGGTTTTGTTGCAGGGATCATACATAGGGACGTGAAGACAACAAACATTCTTCTAGACGAGAAGTCCACGGTGAAAGTAGCTGATTTCGGACTCTCACGGTTGTTTTCCACAGACCAAACTCACGTCTCCACGGCGCCACAAGGCACTCCAGGGTATGTAGATCCGGAGTATTACCAGTGTTACCGTCTAAACGAGAAGAGCGACGTTTACAGCTTCGGAGTCGTACTCACAGAGCTCATCTCTTCCAAAGAAGCCGTGGATATCACAAGACATCGCCATGATATCAACTTAGCAAACATGGCCATCTCCAAAATCCAAAACAATGCAGTGCACGAGCTCGTCGATCCGAGTCTCGGATTCGCAAAGGATCCAGAAGTGAAGAGGAGTATGACATCGGTGGCTGAGCTTGCGTTCCGATGTTTGCAACAGGAGAGGGAAGGTAGGCCAGCGATGGATGAGATCGTGGAGATTTTGAAAGGGATCAAGGGGGAGAATCACGGGACGCCACCACCGGATGTGGTGGATATTGAGGTAAGCGGAGAAGATGACGTTGGATTGTTGAGGCATAGTGTTCCTCCGCCAGTGTCGCCCGATACTGATAAGTGGACTAGCAGTTCATTTTGAGAGATTGTATAATTAGGCCTCCTCCCTCGATGATATGTAGTATATTTACACTGGTAAGTGGTTCTTCGACTTCTTTTTTAGTATTTATTTTAATTTGTCAAAAACGACTTCTTTATTTATTTATTTTATTGTTTTGCTCGTCTGTATGAAAGGGACCTATTAGGTTTATGTTTTAACGGTAAGAAGATTTGTATCTTTCTTTCTTAACAATGAAATCCTCATGTATAATCATCTAAAACAATAATCCTCATATATAAAATCACCAACAAATACTATGATTTATCGATTTTTTCCTGCCTTATACCAAACACATTACATATCACATTTAATTCTCATTGATCGTAATTTTATGGTGACCGGTACACAACTCCATAATAAACTAAATCAAACTGTAATAATTGATACTTTCGACCAAAAAGTTACATCATATGATATGTTGATGAGTTGGCTTTCTCAATATTATTTTGTGACTTTAACTTATATTATTATAATCTTATGAAATGATATCTATTAAATGTCTCGTTTATATGACTATCATTATCTCCGGTTTTTTAACCGAAGTTCTTAACTTCGGATAAGAGACGGTTCTTAGTTTTTTTTTTTAGTTTTTAACTAAGAAAAACTAAGAACCGTCTCTTAAATAAGAGATATAATAGCTGTCTCTTAGCTGAAAAATGTTAAAAAAAAAAAAATGTCAAATCATGAGTTAAAAATTCCGGTTAAAAGATCGGAGATAATGATATCCTAAAAGTGGCTTATTTGTAACATAATATTAGCACCGCATCTTGTAGACTACCGATTGCCTACAATTACTCCATATTTCATGTTTTTGTCCATGTATCAGTCAAATAATCAATATGAAAAGAAGGGTAGTTGTTAAATCTTTTACAATTAGCTGATCTTGGGTAAGATGCTGAAAATTCATGAGTTATTATTCTATACTTGAATAGATGAGCAGTTTCCATTCTTTTAGTTCACTATTTATTAATGAGAGAGTTACATAAAAAGACATATTATGACTTTAGTTTTCATTTAAAGACACATTGTCAAATTAGCATGCATTTTCTTGACAACTGTATTTTTTCATACATAATTAGCCCTACGTTGAAATTGTGGCATGGAGAATGGTGGTTAGGCAAGTCGTGGTCAGCGGAGTTTTGGTGCAGAGAGTCATGATTACGGAAAGCTTGGTTAAGTGATATGTGGTCTTGTGGACAAAGTCTCGTGGATGAAGTTTTGACATACTGTAGACGAGATCTTGTGGACGAGGTCTTGTGCATAGAAGATTTTAGATCAAGTGTAATTGTGGACAGAGATACATCTAACATGACAAAACATCCAATCCTCTCTCCACATAGTTATCTGCTTGTTTATGATTTAAACTAGAAAGAAATATTGACAAGGTAATAATTCCTACAAGAAGCTTCATGTACAAGGTTTCAGGAAAGCATTATTTGTGAACGTGATTGTTGTGGTTAGGGTACAAAAGATATAAAGTGTCTAAGAAAGAAACTAGTTACTTCTGTATCCACCACCTCCGTATCCATAACCACCACAACTTCCACTCCGGTATCCACAACTACCTTCACCATGACATCCACTTCCGTATCTCCATCATTATGTCTTCCATCTCCATTGTATCAACTACCACCTCCATCTAGTAACCACTTCCACTACCACTGCATTTGCCTCCGTATCCATAACTACCACAACATCCACTTTGGTATCCTCCACCCTCAAGTCGTCCACCTATACTGTATCCACCACCACCGATGTATCCACTTCAGTATCCACCACTTCTGTATCCATAACCACCACAACTTTCACTCTGGTATCCACCCCCCCCCCTATCGAGTAACCACCTCCACCACCATTGTATCCACCTCCGTATCCAGCGAATCCTGAGCTTATCCACTCTCTAAAAATGTATCTGGCGAATCTCGAGCTCATCCGCTCTCTGAAATTCCACCATAACTACTCTGAGCTCACCCATGGCAGATCCGAGCTCACCCATGTTAAATCCATAGTTCATCCATTCTGAAACTTCATTGCATCTTCCTCGAGCCCACCTACGGCGGATCCCAATCATACCCACAGCGAATCTTGATCTCCACCAAATCTACCTCGGGTTAGGTGTTAGAAAAGATAATTGAGAGAATGGAACCAACCATTCAATACACCGTCAACTTTTTTCACTGTAAAGATTCATCGATTGTTAATTGGATTTTCAAAAAGTTAATCTTTTACAAAAAAAATCATAGGTTTTATTGATTTTTCTCTCGTACAAAAGAAAGAAAAATATATTAAAAAACAAAACGACAAAAAGGAGATAAATATATCAAAAAGTTTAAGGTCAGAAAAGACATTAGATACATTAAAAGTGTGCTTCCAACTATAAGTGTTCTCTTGTGTAATTGTAAAAAGAAAAAGTGTCTCTCAAGGTAATTTTCTCTTTATTAATCAGAAGTCAAGCGAAAATAATACTCTTCCAAATCATACAATGGAGAATATGGTTTTACTAGGTCTAAAAGATCTACATTTCAAAAAATTGACCCTTAAACACTTTTGAAAATAAAAGAATATGTAGTGTCAATTAAGTATTTCCAAGAACAAACAGGTATCTTTTATTATAAATCTTTTACAAACTTTCTTGATTAGAATTACATAACTCGACACGGATCTATTTCTAATCTAATTATCTTGCTTGACTCAACATATGTTGTTCAAATCTCTCAGTTCACTCAGCTATAAAACTCCAAAATGTTTGTGTTTCTCTCTAACAATTACCATCTCAAAGCTTAACCCCAAAACTAGGTAAAAGTCAATATATATATTGTATAATTTTTTATTATCTAATATATTATTTTTTATATTTTAACATCATAAAATCTTTGAATTTGTGATATAATAATATTTTCTAGTACTGCTTATTTTTTCAACCAAACATATGAAATATTCCATATAATTGCATATTGACGTTTCTTTTTTATTCTTCTGAAGTGTGTGTCACACATTATTCTCCATGTGTAACCCATGTCCACGAACCAAAACTCCACCACTGCAGTAACATGTCAAACTCCAAATTGTTGAACTTAAAACTATAATTACTAGTTGAATAGAGTAGAGGTGCACCCAGACAAGCAGAAGCTGGGCGAGGGCGAATTGGAGCTGGAGAAAGCATAATAATGAGTAGTGAGACAAACCTAAGCTATGCGATGGAGATAGAACCGTTTGGGTGAGAAATTAAAGAAAAAGAAAAGGAGGATGATACATTTGAAGTCAACTAGACAAAGGAGACCGGATTGTTCATCTAACCATACATGAAAAATAATTCAGTCAAGTCAGAATGCTGGTTGATCGAGCTCAAATTGAGAATGCTGGTTGATCGAGCTCAAATTGAAGATGGGAAAACAAGGTTCCAGTGGCCCAAAATGAGTTTGACGACCAGAAAAAGTCCATTTGTCTTGGGGGATGGACCAAAAACACGAGTAAGAGTCAAAACCCATCAGGATGTACTCCAATACTTAGTCAATTTTGTGCATAAGAAATAAGAGAAAGAAAAAAGAAAAAAAGAAAAGAAAATCAGATTATTGATTTAATCTTTTTTATGATTTTTAATTAAGTTATGTAAATCAAGAACAAATAAGAATCATAAGATTAAGAAAATGTTATTCTATCATGTATTTTCATAGAGTTTAAATCTAAAAACAATATATTGTTATTCGAGTGATAATTTTTAATTTTATTTTAAAATCTAGTGTTATTCAATGAATGATTAAATCTAATTTTTAAAATCTAGTGTTGTTCAACTTTCAAAGATTTTAAAATTCTTTGTATTTTCAATTGATTTCAAATAATCCCTTATGGAGTTTCATGAATAAATTAATGAACTCAAAATCTAATACATGCTACGAAGATTTTAAAATTCTTCAATTTAAACTATCTTAAAATTTTACATAACATTGATTAAATAACACCCTCTAAAAATTGACCCAATAAACCAATTCATATTAGGAATAGGATTTCCTAAACTATTTCGGTTTAGGTTTTGGATTTTTTTTTTTTTTTTTTTTTGAACTTCATTTCAGGTTTTGGATTTTCTCGTGGACAAAAAAAGGTTTTGGATTTTCTTAGCTTTATGAGTTGTGAAGATTGGGCTTTAGTCTTACATGGGTTTTGGAATTAAAGCCCAAACGAGAAAAGGAAATCACGTTAGGTTAAGGAATTGTGATTCCTTGTAAAGTCGGTTACGAATACGTTATATAAGGCATGTGAGGTCAAGGCTGAAGACCTAACAAAATACAAAAGAAAAGAGAGACGTGAGAACATAGAGAGAAAGTAAGATCAAGAGAGAAGGAAGCAAAGCTTAAGAGAAGTTCGAGTCTTCATCTACCGACAAGCGTTCCTTAGATCTTTGTTACTCTTTGTTATTGTTCCTCTCTTAAGGTTGTATCTGAAACACACAGAGCGAGCTAGCGTTTGTGTAATCTTTCTTTGATAGTGAAAGTTGTGGGAGACAGTTCCCACCCGAGACGTACCGGTTCGCGGCCGGGAACTCGGTGATCAAATTCTTTTGTCGTTAGTTTCTATATTATCTCAAATCTCATAAGTTCTAAAGCACTTAGACGGAAGTAAAAATCCTAACATGAGTCAATATGCTTCCTTACTTGAGACGTATTACAAGCTGAGTTTTAAGATTAACTATTTATCAAAGAAAATTTAAGCGAGCTGCTTGTTTTGTCTCTATTGTTTTCTCTGTTCGGCACAAAAACATTGATCAATCATATTTGGAAGAAGAATCTTCCATGATCGATCCTAAGAGCATGAACAATGGGGGCTCTTAAGGTGGGTTCTTAAGGTGGGTTCTTAAGAGCATGTCCATTGAGGGGTTCTTAAAGAGGGGTTCTTAACGGGATTTAAGAACCAGTTCTTAATTTTAACAGAGAAAAAGTTAAGAATCGGTTCTTAAATCCTTATTTAAGAACCGGTTCTTAACTTTTTCTTTGTTAAAGTTAAGAACCGGTTCTTAAATCCCGCTAAGAATCCCTCCTTAAGAACCTCTGATAGAGATGGTCTTAAAACTCTTCGGTAAGAACCCAGTTCCTACACTGTTTGCGGACCCCACTGACACGTGGCGGCCCGCAATTGGTTAATTTTTTATTATTTTTTTAAAAATGAAAAAGTTAAAAAAAAAAAAAAAAAACTTAAGAACCTAATGGGGATTCTTAGGGTTAATCATGGTCTAAATACCATGCATGGTTAACTTGTGCCTCATGAATAGCAACATATCACTAAAACAATCTATAGCTGAGAAAAAGTTCATCGTCCACAAAAGAAAGCTAATAGCCTCTAGAACATTCATCATCCACCCTCTACAAATAATCTAGGCAGAACCGCCATTCCAGAACCATATCAGAAATCTTATTATTGCGATTCGCATTAACTTATCATTTCGTCACTTTCTTTCATTTTCTTTTTGAAACACCGTCACTTTCTTTCAATTATTGCAATTTCTTTATAGATTGTAATAAAAAAAAACAATGCCAGAAAGGGACTTTGCGCTGGTCAAATTTCGTAAAAACAGCACATATATTTATTTCTGTTACAAAAAGAGAATATTCCAAGCACCTGATTTTGAAGTCGATGTAGGGATTATTATATATCAAACAATGATCGTGCTTTGTAATGTCCCAAGTAGGAAATCGTTTTATGTTCTACAAACAACAAAGAAAAAAAACTAGATCACTATTCATTTTCTTCGTTTACCAATATCATATAGTAATATGCATGTCTACGTTGTAACTTGCAAGGCACCAAAAGAAACTTCGATTTGTAAAATATAAAACTCGACGAAGGAATATTAATAGTATATGATAGAGAGAAGGTTGGTCAATAAAAACCAAAACAGGTTCGTATAACTCAACTCCAAAACCAAGACATTCGCCAATTCTTTCATATCTTCTTCTTCACCATTTCCCTAACTGCCTCCCGACACAATGATCAATCTGTTTCTATTCCCAACAAAATCTATGTTCCATATAATCATCATATGGGTGTTCTTTGTGATACCTTCTTTTGTTTTATCAGCTGATGATGAGCTTCACAGACTATGCAGTCAACCGTTTAGCTGTGGCAATCAAAGGGGTCTCTTGTATCCTTTCTGGATATCTGGAAGAGAAGACTGTGGCCACCCTGAGTTCAAAGTCGACTGTATTGGTGGAATTGCAGAGATAAGTATCACCTCCGTGAAGTATAGAATCTTAGAGGCGAACTATGACTCTGGTATCATAAGACTGGCGAGATCGGATTTTATCGGTGGTCTTTGTCCTAAAGATCCTTCAAATATGCCATTCAACCAAAACATCCTTCCACTTGTTCCTACCACCGAGCTGCTAACAATTTATTACAAGTGCCGCCAAGACTTTTCACAGTATGTTCCTACTTATTTTGGAGCCCTTGCTTGTGGTGGTGGTGATGATGATGATGATGATGATGATGATGATGATGATGATGATGATGATGATGATGATGATGATGATGACGACGACGATGACAAAAGAAATTATTATGTGACTAGAAACCTCTCGTCCCCTCTACTTCAAGGGATTAGTCCCGTTTTAACCAGGCTCAGCGTATTTTGCGATAAAAACGTCAGCATTCATGCGTCTGGAGCCGCGCTGAACACGCTACAGTCGACTCCAAGTACAGATAATCTAAAGAAGGCTCTTGAAGAAGGTTTCCAGCTTGGACTTAACCAAGATTGTTCGACGTGCTTAACCTCTGGGGGTGCTTGTGGGTTTAATCGGAACTCAAGTGGATTCACCTGCTACATGGACGACCCCAATAGCCGTACTAGAAACAACAACAACCAGCCAAATAACCGTACTAGAAACAACAGTAACCGTACTGGAGACAACGGTAAGATTTCTTGCCTACATGTTCAAATTTATATGTCTTTCACAAGTACCACCGTTTGTCCCTACCCCAACTCCCCCACCTACCGACCTTATGACTTTCACAGTTCTTGGTTTTGACGGAAAACTCAATTTTACGGTTTTGGCGGAAAAATACGATTTTATACAAAAAAATATGATTAAACTTTAATAGAATAACAACATATAATAGATTTGTGGATACCCATGGATACCCAATTACCCTATTGGGTTTACCCAAATTAAATAAACTCTAAATTATTAACCCATAATGTACCCAATTATTTATTAAAGGATAAAAACCCAGTCCATTCCATTACTTATGAGTTTGGTTAAACCCATGAGTAATTAATTACCCATGCTAACATCCCTAGTTCTTGTATTAAGATCGAACTTACCTTGTTTGTTTTCTTATGGTGCCATTACATTAATGCAGGTCTCTCCACTGGAGCTATAGCAGGTACTTACCGTTCTCCTGTTGTTTCGAAAAACTTGATTTGCCTGATTGATTACCATATAACATATGCATCACAACACCATAGTCTTATTATGAAAGCCTTGTTTTTTCCTGTCTCTCTAGGAATCGGGACTGCTTCTGTATTAGTGCTGTTATTTCTGATAGCCGGATGCGCGCTCTGTCTAATCAGACGGCGGAAGATACAAGCAGCTCAAAACAAAAGCAAAGACTTTTCAATAACATCTTATTCAAGCAAAGAAGCCTCAACCTATCCGGCTCCCAAAACAATCTCAAGCCATCCAACTCCCAAAACAATCTCAACCCATACCAATCACGCTCTTATCCCCCCAATCTCTAACATCACAAACGCAAGCACCTACTTTGGAGTTCAAGTCTTCAGCTACGAAGAACTCGAGGAAGCCACTGAGAATTTCTCTAGAGAGCTCGGCGATGGTGGCTTCGGTACTGTCTACTACGGTAAGAAACACCGAGTCTTCAAATCTCACTTCAAAATATTTGCATTTTAATTAAACATCTTTGCCGAATCTTAAAAGGTGTATTGAAAGATGGACGAGCTGTAGCAGTGAAACGACTATATGAAAAATCTCTTCAACGCGTTGAACAGTTTAAAAACGAGATCGACATATTGAAAACTATGAAGCATCCGAATCTCGTGATACTCTACGGATGCACATCGAGACACAGCAGCGAGCTTTTGCTCGTCTACGAGTATATTTCAAATGGAACTCTGGCCGATCATCTTCACGGCGATCGTGCTGAAACTCGTCCTCTTTGTTGGCCAATTCGTCTAAACATCGCGTTCGAAACAGCAAGTGCTTTATCATTCCTCCACAAATCAGGTAAAAGAACTAAATCTAATATCAATGTGGACCTTGGACTAAAACTCACATGATTTAGGCGCCAAAATTTATATATGAGTTTAAAGTAGGCTTGGGCGTTCGGGTACCCGTTGGCGTTCGGATCGGGTTTTTCGGATTATTTTTTTATAACATTTCTTAGGTCCCATTCTAGTAAATTTATAAGTACGGGTCGGGTTCGGATATAACACATCGGGTTCGGGTCGATTTTGTATCACATCCTAGAACCCATAAAGTAACCATATATCATTCGGATTCGAGTTATATCATATCGGTTCGGATATACCCGAAATAAAATCTAAAATTTAAAAGCAAAACATAAGAAATACTCCATCTGTTTCAATATAAATGGTGTTTGAGGTTTTTGCACATGGATTAAGAAAATACAAATTTTTATAAAGTTTCACTTACTTACATACAAATATCATTAAATAGTAACAGTTCAACCAATAAATAAAAAACGAGCATTTTATAATTGGTCACAAAATTCAAATGATATTAAATTCTATCTAGGATAAAGAGAACACCACTTAAAATGAAACAAAATAAAAACTTCAAAACACCATTTAAAGTGATACGGAGGGAGTATATACTTATTTATATATAATTAAGTATTTAAGGTACTTATGTTAATTTTATATACTTATTGTTAGATACCATATTAAAATAAATATGAAATTGAGTATTTGAAGTATATATTTATGTTTCATATAATTATATTGTACAGTAGTCCGGACATTCAGATTAGTTTCTTCAGATACTTTTTCGGATTTTTCGGGTTTTTCGGGTTATCCATTTGGGTTTGGTTAATAATATTTCGGGTTCAGATTTTTTTTGTACCACCTTACAAGATCAATTCGAATATTTTTTACATTTTGGACCGGATATAGATCGGATTTTTTGGATTCGGATTCGGTTTGGATTTCGGATTACGGAATTTTTGCCCAGGCCTAATTTAAAGGTATAAAAAATTAGTGTATGGGATTTGATCCAAAAAAAATGTATGGGCATTAAAAATGTATGTCTATAATGATTCTAATATGTTTTAGGCGGCTAGATAGATATATTGACCGACCTTGGGAGGAAACATAGTATAATTTTGTTTGATATGATTTGATTCTTTTTCTTTTTTTTTAAGCGGTTTGTTTTGATTTGATTCTGTTGCAGGGATCATACATAGGGACGTGAAGACAACAAACATTCTTCTAGACGAAAACTCCACGGTGAAAGTAGCTGATTTCGGACTCTCACGGTTGTTTTCCACAGACCAAACTCACGTCTCCACGATGCCGCAAGGCACTCCAGGATATGTAGATCCAGAGTATTACCAATGTTACCGTCTAAATGAGAAGAGTGACGTGTACAGCTTCGGAGTAGTATTAACCGAGCTCATCTCTTCTAAAGAAGCCGTGGATATCACAAGACACCGTCACGATATCAACTTAGCGAACATGGCTGTTTCCAAGATCCAAAACAATGCGGTGCACGAGCTCATCGATCCGAGTCTCGGATTCGCAAAGGATCCAGAAGTGAAGAGGAGTATGACATTGGTGGCTGAGCTTGCGTTCCGATGTTTGCAACAGGAGAGGGAGGGTAGGCCATCGATGGATGAGATTGTGGAGATTTTGAAAGGGATCAAGGGGGAGAAGGGCGGGAAGTTACCAGATGTGTTGGATATTAAGGTAAGCAGAGGAGATGACAATGAAATACTGAGGCATAGTGATCCTCCGCCTGTTTCGCCAGGTACTGATAAGTGTACTAGCGGTTCGGATACGGCTGCGAGTTCATTTTGAGAGATTGTGTAATTAGGTCTCGTCGGTGGTGTGTAATATATTCACTCGTAAAAAAAACTTAATTTTATCGTCTCTTATAGGTCCCTCTCTTATTTTTTTTTTTTTTTTTTGGCTCAGCTAAGAAGATCTTTATCGTTTGTGTATATTTGTGATTGCGTTATTAACTACTTTTCAAAATAACAATTCTAGTACCTCTTTTTTTAACACTGTAGTTTTATTCCAAAAGGACTGGACCTTGTCCAAAAAAAAAAAGACTAGACCCCGAAAGGGTAAGTAAGTAAAGTACAGACTACTAAAAACAGAATTATACAGAAAACAGAGAAGAGAGATGAAAAAAACAGAGCAAGAACCACAGGAAACAAAAGCATATCAGAGTGATGATACTCCTATGGTGTAAAATCAACTTGCTTCTTTACTTAAGCCGTATACAAGTTGAGTTTTAAGATTAACCACACTAATCAAAAAAAAACAATGACAGAAAGGCACTTGCTGCTGGTCAAATTTCGTAAAAACAGAACATATGTTTAATTTTCTACAAAAGAAAAAAAAAGAGAATATCCCAAGCACCTGATTTCGAAGTCGTTGTACGGATTTCAGTAAGAATCGTGCTTCCATTCTTGTATCAAACAAGAATCATGCTTTGTAACAGTCCTAGGAAATCGTTTTATATTCTATAAACAATAAAGAGAAAAAGTCGTCTAAATCACTTGTTTCTTTTATGTCGTTTCCTAATATGCATTCAAAGTCTGAGTTGTAACTTGTATGCCATCTAAAAAAACCTTGTAAGCCACCTATTTCCAAAAGAAACATCGATTTAACCACACAATCGAGTGGTAAAAAATGTTAAGCATCATGGATTCAAAACCTACCATTTTAGATATATCTACTAATGTGTCAGGCGACATGTGTATCTGATTCTCATAGTAAATAATTTAATATGTTTGGCGTTAGTGAACACAACCCAAAAAAGTGATCAGTTGGAATTCGGCTACACCTCTGGTGATTAAAAAAAAAAAATTGTATGCCTGCCCAGAGCCGGCTAAGTAGGAGGGACAAGCGGTACGACCGTCCCGAGTCCAAATATGTGTTTCTCCGTATATTAGAAGTTAAGGAGTCTAATATTTTTAAAAAATACATATTTTTACATATAAAAAAATGATAGAATTAAAAAAGATCCAAAAATATTTTGTATGTATAATAGTTCTATTTACATCATAAAATATATAAAATATTACTGATTTATTTTTAAAATATTAAATCAATATAAATTTTAAAATGTAAAAAAAAAAATTTCCTAAAACCCTGATTGGGTTAAGCCCGTCCTGTGCCTGCCACAACCAAATTCCAAAAGAAACATCGATTTGTAAAATATGAAACTCCAGAAAGGAACATTAATATATAATAAAGAGAAGGTTGGACACACAAACCAAACATGGGTTCGTTTAATTCAACTCTTACAAAACCAAAGACATTCACCAATTCTTTCATATCTTCCTCTTTTTCACCATTCTTCTAATTCCCTCCCAACACAATGATCGATCTGTTTCCATCTCCCACAAAACCCATCTTCCATATAATCACGTGGATGCTCATTGCAATACCATATTTTGTTTTCTCAGCTAATGAGCTTCATGATCTTTGCAGTCAACCGTTTAAATGCGGCCATCAAACCGGTCTCTTGTACCCTTTCTGGTCACCTGGCAGAGATGACTGTGGCCACCCTGATTTCAAAGTCGACTGTAGTGGTGAGTTCGCAGAGATAAGTATCTCCTCCGTCAATTTCAGAGTCTTAGAGGCGAACTATGACTCTCATATCATAAGACTGGCGAGAACGGATTACATTGACGATCTTTGTCCAACAGATCCTTCACATATGCTATTCGTCCAAAACGTCCTTCAACTTGTTCCTACCACCGAGCTGCTAAGAATTTATTACGACTGCCGCCAAGACTTTTCACACTATGTTCCTAAATATTTTGGAGCTCTTCCTTGTATTGGTGATAATGACAATGGTGACGACAAAAGAAATTATTATGTGACGAGAAACCTCTCTTCACCTCTACTTCAAGGGATTAGTCCCGTTTTGACCAACCTCAGCGTTTCTTGCGATAAAAACGTTAGCATTCCTGCATCTGGACCCGCGCTGAATACACTACAGTTGAATTCAAGTACAGATAATCTAAAGAAGGCTCTTGAAGAAGGTTTCGAGCTTGGACTTAACCAAGATTGTTCTGCCTGCTTAGCCTCTAGGGGTGTTTGTGGATTTAATCGGAGTGCAACTGCATTCGCCTGCTATTATTATATAGAAGACGCCAATAACCGTACTAGAAAAAAGGGTAAGATTTCTTTCCTACATGTTTTAACCTCTATATGTCTTTCACAAGTTTGTCCCTATCCCAAATCCCCCAACCATCGACCTAATGAGTTTCAACTATTAATGTTTCTAGTAAGATTCAAAGTTCTGTATTCAGATCAAACTTACCTTTTTTGTGTGTTTATGGTGTCATTCCATTAATGCAGCTGGTCTCTCCACTGGAGCAATAGTAGGTACTTACCCTTCTCCTGTTGTTTTAAAAAAAAAAATGATTTGCCTGATTTGATTACTATATACCACATGCATCACAGCACCATAGTCTTATTATGAAAGCCTTGTTTGTTTTCTCTGTCTCTAGGAATCGGGATTGCACCTCTATTGGTGCTGTTATTTCTGATAGCCGGATGCGCGCTATGTCTAATCAGACGGCGGAAGACAAAGGAAGCTCAATATACAAGCAAAGGCTTGCCAATAACGTCTTACTCAAGCAACCAAGCATCAAGCCATCCAACTCTCAAAACAATCTCAAGCAGTAGAAATCACGCTCGTAGCCCCTCAATCTCTAACATCACAAACGCAAGCACCTACTTTGGAGTTCAAGTCTTCAGCTATGAAGAACTTGAGGAAGCCACTGAGAATTTCTCTAGAGAGCTTGGCGACGGCGGCTTCGGTACTGTCTACTACGGTAAGAACCACTGAGTCTTCAAATCTCACTTCAAAATATTAGCATTTTGACAAAAACATTTTTGGTGTTATTTAAAAGGTGTGTTGAAAGATGGACGAGCTGTAGCAGTGAAACGACTATATGAAAGATCTGTTAAACGCGTTGAACAGTTCAAGAACGAGATTGACATATTGAAAACTATGAAGCATCCGAATCTCGTGATACTCTACGGATGCACATCGAGACACAGCACCGAGCTTTTGCTCGTGTATGAGTATATCTCAAATGGAACTCTGGCCGATCATCTTCACGGTGATCGTGCTGAAACTAGTCCTCTTTGCTGGTCAGTTCGTCTAAACATCGCCATCCAAACAGCATGTGCTCTATCCTTCCTCCACAAATCAGGTAAACTACAACAAATGCATTTATCATTGTGGACCTTGGACTAAAGGTCACATGATTTAGGCGCCAAATTTTATATATGAGTTTAAAGGTATAAAAAATTTGTGTATGTTTATAAATTCTTGTTTTATGTTTTAGGCAGCCAGATAGATAGTAGAGTTTTGTTTGATTTGATTTGATTTGATTCTGTTGCAGGGATCATACATAGGGATGTGAAGACAACAAACATTCTTCTGGACGAGAACTCCACGGTGAAGGTAGCTGATTTCGGTCTCTCACGGTTATTTTCGATGGAACAAACTCATGTCTCCACGGCGCCCCAAGGCACCCCAGGATATGTAGATCCGGAGTATTACCAGTGTTACCGTCTAAACGAGAAGAGCGACGTTTACAGCTTCGGAGTCGTACTCACAGAGCTCATCTCTTCTAAAGAAGCCGTGGATATCACAAGACAACGCCACGATATCAACTTAGCGAACATGGCCGTTTCGAAGATCAAGAACAATGCGGTGCACGAACTCCTCGATCCGAGTCTTGGATTCGCCAAGGATCCAGAAGTGAAGAGGATGATGATTTCGGTGGCTGAGCTTGCGTTCCGATGTTTGCAACAGGAGAGGGAAAATAGGCCGTCGATGGATGAGATTGTGGAGATTTTGAAAAGGATCAAGGCGGAGAAGGGAGGGAAGTTACCAGATGTGTTGGATATTAAGGTAAGCAGAGAAGATGACAATGGAATACTGAGGCATAGTGATCCTCCGCCGGTTTCGCCAGATACTGATAAGTGGACTAGCTGTCCGAATACGGCTGCTAGTTTATTTTGAGAGATTGAATAATCATGTCTCGTCGGTGGTCTGTAACAAATTCACTCTGGTAAAACATTCCTTTTATATTTTATTTTTGGCGAAGCTAAGAAGATCTTTATCGTTTTGTGTATATATGTGTGATTGCGCTTTTGACTACTTTTCAAAGTGACAATTTGAACACTGGAGTTTTATTCCAATAAGACTGGACCCCGAAGGGGTATGTAAAAGCACAGACTAGTAAAATCAGAGTTCTATAGAAAACAGAGAACAGAGATGGAAAACAGAGCAAGAATCACAGGAAACGAAAGCATATCAGAGTGATGACACTCCTATGGAAGAGAACAATCAACACAAACTCGTCCTTTTTCTACGTGTGAAGATATCATCACGTCTAATAGCTTTTACAAACTTTAGAAATTTTATCTCACCCATTTTCAAGTGATTCTAAAGCAAGACAGCCTATCTAAGTTCGTATCAGATATGATGTCAATATATTTGATTAAATAATAAAAGAAATTGTGAAAAACACACTCTTAAATATTAAAACATAATATGAAGTCAGTTTGCGCTAAAATAATTGATGAGATGGTTTAAAAGAATAGATAGCATGTCCTATTCTATTAACATAGATATATATTAGCAATGAAATTTTCTTTTTCAGTATATACAAACAGCTAAATCTTATTTTAATAAACTAGTATACATAAGACAGCAAAAAGTCGCACGCAGCATGAATCTGACGCTAATTAGACGTTTTATATGAAATTATTGATTAAGGAAATGTTTAGATCAATTTTTATTGAGTGTTTAAACCGAATTTTAAAAATCGTTCTACCAATTTCTTATAAAATCATTTCATTTTAAGTCCAATTTATCAGCTAGAATGACGTCTAGAATCGGCATAAACCGATTTTTAGTTCAATCGTTGTAACTGCCACGTGTAACCTATCTTCTTCAAGAATGGTGCCGATCCTAGTCACTATATTCTTTACCTTCCACTATGAGTTACTCACACGAAGCAAAGAATCACCAAAACACTACCAAAACCTTCAGATGATCAACAGAGAGACCCAAGGCGAAATCTATGTCTCTGCAGAAATTTAAGCTTCTCGCCACTCACTGCAGCACCGTCGCTGAGAGTCCAACGCGTAGCCCCGTCGTCCACCTCCGCCGCCGTAAAACGCTGCGTTTGCTACTCACCCGTTCATCAGATCGTTGGCGATCACCGGAGATCCAAAATAACGCCGATGAATTCACGGGATCCGATGGTACCAGGGGCTTATCCGGGAAGAGAGATAAGATCCGATCTCGGCGGAAGCTGAGGGAGCTTTTCGTCTCTTCACCTACGGTGGAGGAAGGCCAACGTGGCGGCGGCGGCGACGCGGGGAATGAAATGGAGAGGGTGCTACCGGTTAACGGCGTTAATGCTAGCGGAGGGATAGGAGAAGAGTCAACGGGTCGACGTATGGGCCTTAACGGTGCAACGAGGCCCATGTTATCTGGTACGCTTCGATGTAGGTTACTCCGACGAGCTTGGCGTCCCGTTCTTGTAACTATTCCTGAACAATAAAGCAAATAAAAGATTTAACAATTTTTTCCGATTGATTTAAATTCAGTTAATAAGTAACTTATGAATTTTAGTGAATCCATATGTCGTTCTTGATTTCGGTTAATTTTTTGGTGTTTTTTTTCTTGTGTGAGAAGTGTATTTGTTTGGTCTAGATATGTCTCGTTGCAAGTTTTTAGTGAAAATTGCAACAATTACTTGTATTTTTTCGGTGAGGAATTGAGTGCTTATTCAAAACAAATAAGCAATCCATTAGTTCATTGATGCCTCAAAAAGATGCATGTCTCAGTCTGTTGATGTCTTAAAACTCAGAGAAAACAAGCATTGAGTGGTTATGGCGATCGAAGAAAAGATTGTCTTAATTCTCCTTTCAACTGCTCGAAGTCTTTCTCCGATCAAGGCAGTAACAGTGTATTCCAGTGATGCTCCTACGATCTAGACATCTTCATGATGATCTCTATTTTAATAATGCTCATGGTTTTGGCTCTTATCCAAAGACACATTCATAGTGCTTTTCTCTATCTTTCTTGTAATAAAAGTTATAAAGGCCTTGGCTTCACGGTATGATCATCAATCACAATCTGGGTATTCACGACTTGAGATCAGTTCAAACATCATCAATGGCAAGTTCAACACATCATCGTTCGGTTGGAAGATCCATTAAGATGTAGTCTAGGTATTGTCAATCTTCCATTGCAACACTGTTTATTTTCGATATAAATGGTGCCTTGACCGAAGAATTTAGAGTCCAGAAAAATCAGAAGACAAATTACATGATGAGATCAAGAGAAAAAGATCAATTTCAGAAATATGTGAAGAATTTTCTAATATTTGTATTTCAATAAAATATATTTTGTATCTATGGATAAGTCTGAACTAACGTTGAACCCATGGAAACCATCATAAAAAATGACAATACAAATTAAAAGATGAAGTATCTTTGTTGTATGGTAATATTTTTAAGTCGTTGAAAGTTAGTTATTCCTATTTTTAGTTTTCACGGTTGAATCAATATATTGGATTATAAACTAAAAAATATCTTCTAATCGCTGGAAATTGGTTATTCTTGTAAATTTTATCTTTGCACCGATAACGAATGTTGGATTTTTACTGGTGCACATAAATTTAAGACACTTCCAGATGCGACAATCATCTATCTTCACCTTCACCTAAAATCCTTTACTTAAAACACTTTCCAAATTGGTCATGTTCAACTCTTTCTCTTCCGGAACAAAGCTCTTAGGAACGTTAAATGTGAAACATTCACTGTAGGACTTATGATAATCAAGGGTTCCAGAAACTCGAACGGTAAGGAAGCTTAGAGTGGCAGTGGTGGAAAACAGTGAGGCTCTTGTACATTGGCGAAAGCTCATATATTTTGGGAGGCAAGGTTGCGTCTGCGAATGTAGCGTTGCAAAAAGAACCTCCAAGCTCTGCTCTGGCAAGTCTAAGAGTGTTAGATGCTTCATCTATGTGGAGAACATCGTATGGATGGTTTGAGATGATTAAAGACGTGTTTTTGACGCAGCGAAGCTTGAGCAATGGATGGCCGCAACTTTTGTGACGGTTCCCACAGTGAAACATAGTCTCACATAACGTAGGATCTTGTTGAGCAGAAGGAAGATGGTGAAATAAGAAAAAGAGGAAGAAGTAGAACAGAAAAGAATAGGGGAGATT